>JANGFI010001394.1:0-14633 GCA_025758705.1 Goffeauzyma gilvescens
GGTGTTGGGATGAGGTGAGGTGAGGTGAGGTAACGAGAATGAATGATCGAACGACCAAGAGACAGAGAAAGAAAGTATGCACAAGAAGAGAAAGCACATCCATACCGAAATAACATTAACATCAAAATGAAAGAAAGAAATCGAAAAGAAGAAAAAGAAAAAGACAATAAAGGGGAAAGAAACCAAGACGAGCAGGCAGGGGCAAATCAAATCGATCAGCTCAGGTCAAAGTTAAAGGAAGGAAGTCTACAACTCCCTACGTAACCGCCCTTCAGCCCCCTCGATCGATGTTCTCGAGAGCCGACTTTCGTGCTTGTCCTCCAATCGATCGTTCGGTGCGGTACTGTGGATAGGCCTTCGCCGCGTGTTTAGTCCCCCCCCCCCCCGACCCTCTTTTCCCCTTCGACTCGAAACGGCTGGCCGGCCTGTCGATCCACTGTCGTTCCTCCTTTCCATTCCATTTTAATCCCCAGTAATACTCCACCACTGCCCCGACCATCGTATCTAGGCCAGGTAGGCTGAATTGCATTGAAAGGCCGAACCTGTGGGGTGATATACGAGAGATAGGAGGAGCACGAAAGAGAAGGCAAAGGAATCCCCAGAGAATAGGGACGGAGCGAGACAGAGAGGAATCACCGTTCTCCCGTCGTTTGCGATGAAGGTAGATGAAGGTGCCGCCGCTGCTGGCGCCATTGTTGGTGTTGGTGGTGGAAGAAATGGAGGTGCAGATGCAGATGGAGGGCGCAATAAAAGCCAGAGCGAGATCGACTTCCAAGCCAATCAACGACAGATCCAAAGAGAAGTTCATCACCAGTTCCGTACAGGCATGGTTGATCCCGGTTTCCCAGTGGACGGTGTTGTTCACCAGCAACATCAGCAGCAACAGCAGCAGCATATACACCAGCAACAAGGCAGTTGGCCTCCCCCGTCGCCATATGCCCGCCAATACCCAACACAACACTCACAGCAGCACCCACAATCTCAATTCGGTGACCCCACCAATCGCTCCGATCAGATACAGAGCTCACCCGTCTACCCAAGTGCCTCGGACCATAACATCGGTCTTCGTCAGCAGCAGCAGCAGCAGCAGCAGCAGCAGGAACAGCAATACCAACAACAGCGGTTACAGCAGCAGCAGGAACAGCATCAGCAGGGACAGGAACAACAAGAACAGCAATACCAGCAACAGCGATTACAGCAGCAGCAGGAACAGCAGCAACAGCAATACCAACAACAGCGATTACAGCAGCAGCACCATCAACACCAGGATCATCAACTCCTCTCCTCCACGTCTTCCTCGTCCTTCCCGTTCCCGAACGCTCCTCCCATACGTCACAGTCGATCCAGCATCGGAAGCGAGTTCGCAGCTCCGACATCAACATCGGTCGTGATCGTGGCTGAACATCAACAACCTCTCGGGCCTGCTTCTTTGACCGCTTCGACGTCTATTTCCGCCCAACCGTTGGTAGACGGTCGCACGTCGTTCAGCTTGCAAGGCAGTATGGAGAGTCAAGGATCTATTTACCATTCCGGGCATGCTCAGGCTCAAGCTCAGGCTCAGGTAGGAGGTATCTACGATCAACTCCAGTACCAGCAACCATTCTCGACCATGTCTCCTCTGTCATCACCCAGTGCCGGAAACAATACCCAAAATCAAACGTATAATCAGTCGTATAGCAATCAGCCTCATCCCCAGCTATCTACACCTGCACCGGCACCGGCACCGGCATATGCCCACCGATCTTCGTTCGACGCTCACTATCAACATCAACATCCGCAGCCGCAACAGGCCAAAACCAACGGTCTACCATTCGTACCTAAGCGGAATATGAGTTTACCAGGACCAGGATTGGCACCTGATGGTTACCCAGGGGGCCAGGGATCTTCTTTTTCCGGCTCGACAACACTGACTTCGATCCAGATGCCGTCACAAGCGTCAATACCGACTCAGACTCAGACGCAGACACATAGCAGAACGCCGAGCTCATCCACTTCGAATTATAACGAGTCGTTCAGACACCAACAGCAGCAGCAGCAGCAGCAGCAGCATCAGTATCAGTATCAGATACCTCAGGCGCAAACGCAGACGCAGACGCAGCGTGTCCTACTTCAGGACACGGCGATGTCGTGGTCAGATGGTGCGAGACGACGATCGAGTGTTGCTAGCGTGAGCGCGAGCGCAAAGCCGAATCCCAACACCAACACCAATAATAATCAGGATAAAAGTAATACCTCTGACAATGCAACGAGCTCTGCCCAATTACCGCTCTTTACCCCGCATATACAACAACAACAAAAACAACAACCACCCCAACCTCAGGACGCGATGATGCCGTACTCTGCAGCAATAGCTTCAGCATATCAACCATCCCTGGGTGTGAACGATGGTGCTGGCGGGCCATACAGTGCCCCTTCGTCGCACTTTGGATCGACTCAATTGGGGACAGCACGCGCATTACAATCTATAGGTCCTCCTGGCATTCCCCTTGGTGTCGGTCAAGCCACGCCAGCGTCGTTCTCCGAGTCGATGATGACGATATCTCTGCAGGAGCAGCAACAGGAACAGCAATTTCAATATCGACAACAACCGCATCCGCCACCGCAGATCCCTCGTCAACGTCAACGTCAACGGCAACAACAACAACAACACCAATATCGATCTCTCCAGCCATTATCACCCCGACAGGTCCTGCCGTCAGCACACCAAATGCCTTTAGATCCACCTTGGAGTTCAGCACCATTGCGGCACCCATTCGTGAGCCAGAAGTACAAGTCGGGTGCATCGGTCGCCCTCGAGGGTAGACCCAACAGCCAGGCAGGTCAACGTGATAACATGGACCGCTCTGCTCTTGGCTCAGCTTCAGCTTCGGCCCCTGTCTCATCTGCTTATGAAATGACTGCACTTCCGCTTCCGCCATCATCCGGCACACAATTTCAGCAGCAAGCTCCGACTCTGATTCCTCAGTACACATCCTATGGTGTTGATGCTACTGCCATGCAAGAGGGTGCGAACGTGACTTCTTCGTACGGTCATCCCAAGCGGAATGGGCCGGTCCTCGACTCCAAAAAGATGAAGAAATCAAGCCACTCGAAAACAAGATCAGCTGGCCCGGTAGCGACGTCAAACGGGTTGGCCAAATCGATACTTCGTGATGAGGAAGTTAGGAAAAAAGTGAGTGCTGACCATCCACAAACTGATAGAATGTGTCAGAATCGGAGACCCCAAAAAGGGCTGACCATGACGACCTTCCTTTAACCTCCAATTTTCCTTTAACCGTTGCACAACCTAGCTCATCAACGCATGCGACGAATTAATCCGTCTTGCCTCCAAGCACACACCATCATCGACCACCTCCTCATCAACCGACTCCCCACCCGATCCTCCCTCTGTCCCTACTCATATCCGAGAACGAATGACCGAACTTTCGCGACAAATCGTCGCCGACCTATCTGCGCTCGCCCATGCCTCTGGGCATCCGTCCCTTGCTATTCCTGAAGAGGTCCTCAAAGAAATTGAGAGTGCAGATAATCCTCTTCGACAGAGGACGCATGCGACTTCCGCCCGAAACGCATACACGACTAGCAAGGCTAAAGATAAACCACCACCGACGAGTATCATGAATCTACAAACGCCAGAGGAAGCTGCGAGGGACATGGAGACGATTCGAGTAAGGAGAGACATGTTGATCGCGAAAGCGGCAGTGGCAGCTGCTGCTGGCGAAACTGTGAGCCCACCGTTGTCGGAGGAAGATGTGGGACCTAGAGCAACATCAGATCCAGTGGCAACAGCACAGGAAGGAGATGGCGATGGTAGCGGCAGCGTCGGTGGTGGATTTAACGGACAGAGCAAGCCGCCGAAACCGAATAAGACTAGTCATTCCAAAACGGCACCGCCGATTACCCAACACCAAACGCATATGCAGTCGCAGTCGCAGGAGCAAACGCAAACGCAAACGCAGCCTCATTCTCACCCAGGACCAACGACAGACAAATGTCATAGCTGCGGTGTTACTCATCCCAACGACGGTTGGAAGGAAGGCCCAGACGGACCGGAAACATTGTGCCCGCGTTGCAGCTTGCATTGGTTGAAACAGAACAAGAATGGAATCCAGATTTTGGACAAATCACCTCGACCTCGACCTTCACCTCCACCTCCACCTCCTCTTCCCCTAATCGCGAAGAAGGGTGAGGGAACACTCGTGATCGCGCTGTCATCGGAAGGGACGGATTATGCGAAAGAGACGATTCAAAGTTGAGTTGACCATTGCCTTCAGTGGGGCGCCGGCGTCGGCCTCGGCCTCGGCGTCGCAAATGTCGGTTACTCAACCTATAGATGCGTAGTATGCAAATATCATGATGATGACAATGCAGCATGTTGGCTTTGAAAGAAGTGAGTCAGGTGAAATCGGGCTTAATTTCTTCCGCACCTCGCAGACTCAATTTCGGCTTAAAGATAAATATCTCCCTTTAAGTATTCGTTGCTTACTTCGCCCCCCCCGCGCCCCTAATCGCGAAGAAATGCCTGTCATCGGCCCGACAATCCAAGGAATGAACTGAAATGTCCGGTCCGGTCCGGGGTGGGGTGTCCGGTTCGGGTGAACGCGGTTGGGCCCTCCTTCCCCCTTCCCCCTTTCCCCTTCCCCTTTCCCCTCCCTTCACGCGGGTACTTGGCACTCGGCCCGTCGATAGCCTTACCCCCTTGCTCCCCCCCCTCTCTTCCTATTTCTATGTCATCGGCTGATTGGGCCCTTTGACTCGCGTGTCAAGCAAGACAGTCGTCTAAGATGCCCAAGGAGATGTTCATTCGTCAAAGCAAATACGCAACAGGCACTATTGAGAAGATCCTTGAAATACACTCCGGGGTTTCTCTTTCCTGCTTCTCTTAATGGATTGTTCATGTTGCTTATGTATCACGTATCGTCACCGTCATTCAACTATTTGGAGCCCCATCTCTTCTTAACCCATCTCGGCACATCCCATCCTATCCCATCATAACTTGACTTGATCCAATCCTTTACACGTATCAACTACAGAAAAATATAAAGTATAACATGGCTTCCGGATCCCGAATTGCACTCATCACCGGTGCCTCCTCCGGTATCGGCCGAACAAGCTCCATCGCACTCGCTCGTAAAGGATGGCGAATCGTTCTCTCAGGTCGAAGAAAGGATGAGCTGGAACTATCTGCCAAGATGTGTGAAGACGCTGCGAAGGAAGCGGGATTCAAGTACGACCTGAACGAGGATACTTTGGTCGTCGCTGGAGATGTAAGCAAGGAGGAGAACGTCAAGGAGTTGTTCGCTGCGGTTGAGAAGAAGTTTGGTAGGCTGGACATGCTGTTCAACGTGAGTGGTACTCGCATGCTATTGACCCGGCGGTATGAAACGGGATATCGCATGGCGTTCTGACTCGCATATGTCCCTGTTAACCTTCAATCGTCTGATGGCCTCGCAGAATGCTGGTATCTCCGGCAAATCCATCCCCCTCGAAGACCTCGACATCGCAGACTATCTCGCAGTAATGAACATCAACGTGACCGCCGCTGTTCTTGTGAGTCCTTGGACCATCGACTTCTTTTGCAATAAGACTCTGATACTCGGACGAGATGATTAAAACGATTCACCCCCATTGTTCATTTTGTTCCGTTTTCTGCTGCCGTGGGATCTTGATACCCTCTTAGTGCACTGCTCACGCTATCAAAATCATGAAGTCACAGTCGCCTCAAGGTGGTAGGATCATCAACAATGGCAGCATTGCGGCCCATGCCCCTCGGCCTAGTGAGTGAGACAGGGAATCATACCCTTAGCAGCCTTTGCAAGTCACCTCGGGATATCGCACGATACTGACCCATTTCTCTGTCCCTCTCTTCCTCCTGCTGTCCCTTGGATTTGTATTTTATCCACTCTATCACTCCCCCAGACTCGACCTCGTACACCATCTCGAAGCACGCCATCTCCGGCCTAACCAAGTGCACCTCTCTCGACGGCCGAAAGCACAACATCGCCGCCTGCCAGATCGACATCGGAAACGCCGCCACCGCCATGGGAGGACGTATGGCAAACGGTGTTCCTCAGGCAAATGGGGAGATCAGAGAAGAGGCTGTGTTTGACGTCAAAGAGGTTGGAGATGCGATCACTTATATGGCAAGTCTGCCGTTGAGTACGAATGTGTATGAGATGACGATCATGTGAGTGCCTTTGTTCCTCTTTACCGTGCTCTCCTCGGTCCCCGATATCTCCTCTCGGCCAATCTCACGGTCTCCAGCTGGAGTCTGACGAGGTATCATCCCGATGGGTATCTCACAAAAAGGGAGGGAGATGCTGACAATTTTCTTCTTCTCTCTTCGTTCCCCGCTTGCTTCCTTGTCCTAACAAAGGGCGACCACCATGCCTTACATCGGAAGAGGTTAAAGCATGTCTCACTTGATTCGACTTCCCTCTCGTAGGTTCAGGACAGCATGATGTGCCACATCCCACGGGAATGAAAAAATACAATGCTTCATTCGGTCGTACGGGGACGGAGAGTCTCAGCACGGAAGAAATAGATTTATGAGTAATGAATTGAATCTCAGGGGGAGAGGAGAGAAAGAAGATGATGATGACACATCAGTTCACGTATATGCGATTGATAGTCACGTTCAATGTTTCCTCGCGGCCGGAACCCTAACCATCGGACCTTGACCCACACGTCCCGGATGCTGCACATGGATTTTAGGTTTGATACTTTCCCAAGGATTCAATTCTATTGAATTGCGGCCGGCCAATGTTGTGTTGTTCTGCCTTGCGTCCCGCGGGTGGAGAGGAGACAAAAATGCAAGATGCTACCTTCTTTTCCATCTACCATCTACTACATGAGATGTCAGTTTCAAGGCTCTAAACCCCGCTCGGAACCATCTCAGACTCCCAGTCATCTACAAAGCCTCAGCCGGAACCACGACGACCTGAATCGGTCCTGCACCTTCTTTCAACATGAACCCGTCCAGACCTTTCTGAGCGGACTCTGCGTGCGACTGGGAGAGGAAGGTGATTGAGGCAGATTTAGTTGGGGTGGAGTTGAGGGGAAGAAGATCGACGGATTGGAAACCGGGGTATCTGTGGGTGGGGATTTTACAGCGGTGGTGGAAGAAGCAGGGGGAAGGGGGGGGACACGGCGAGATTGGCCGAGATTGGGATAAAATAGGTCAGCAAAAATTACAACCGTATATTCGAGGAGTGAAGATATGGCGTGGCGGGATACAGGATAGGATAAGAGAAGAGAAGACTCCACTCACTGTTGGAAAAGACCAACCAACACTTGCTCATCTGCATCATCAGGCAACCCAGATGCAAGGAGGACAACCGTGGCATCTCCGTTGACTGCTAGATTTAGTGAAGTAAGGAACGGCGCGAGCAGTATGAGATGACGTCGTGGGTGTGGGAGAAAGGGAGGTAAGAGGGCCGTGAGGAGTGAAGAGGGGAGGAAGAAGGGTTGATTAAGAAATGGAGAAAATAATGAAGCATTTGTCAGCGATCGATGAAAGAGAGGGGAATACGATGCAGCAAGACGAATTTGATCCGATCGCAAGCAGTTGGTATTGACTCTGAATGTCGCGACGAAAAGGCGAGTCCGATATCGACCATGATACCCCGAATAAAATCCTCCTCTGCCCCCCCCCCCCCCCCCACCCCACCCACCTACTCCCGGTCTTTCTTCGATTTTTCTCCACTCTTCTCCTCCTCCGCCAAAGATTTCTCTAGGATCATCTTCTCCGACCTCTGGCGTGAATCAGAAGATGTTGTGCAGCCGGTGTTTCGAAGTGCCCGCTCCCCCTCTCCTCGGGCTGGTGTCTTCGAAAACATAGCAAGATCGCGTAGGAAACAAACCAAACACAGTGGAGGAGACCCAAACAGGAAATGAAACGTTTTTCACTCACCTTTCTCGGATGGACCGACGATTTCCTCTTCTTCATCCATCTCCATCTCTTCGTCATCTTCCTCTTCATCCCCTTGTCTTCCTTGATCGACCTTTCGTCTCTTCGCCTCTCCTTGCTCTTCTTCTGTGCCACCTGTTTCCTGCTCCGATCCACCTTCCTCACCCTCAACCCTTGCCCGTTTCCCTCTTCCTTCTTCCTCTTCTGCTCGTTCTTTCTCGAGAGCTTCATATTCTTCTTGAGCATTCGAGTAAACCAGTTTCTGTCTTGTTGATCCCGCTAACTCTTTCACTCTATCATCTTGACCTTCACCTGCACCAGCACCAGCGCGTCCAAATGGATCTTCGACCCTCTTTGTGGCTTGACTCTTAGTCTTCGCATACTCAATCCTCAACTCTCTTCCAAAGAACTCTTTTCCGCTCAACCCTCTAAGAGCACTAGTCGCCTCCTTTTGTTCAGAGAAAACGATGAATGCCTGTCCTCGCTTGTTGGGGCCTTTGGAGGCTACGATGTCGATCACGCGTCCGTAGGGTGTGAAGAGTGCGTAGAGGGATTGGCGGAGGAGGAGCTTGTTAATGCTGAGGTCTAGATGGTTTAGGTAGAGTGTGGGGACCGGTTGGTTGGCGGTGGTCGTGGTGGCACCGGAAGAGGTCTTGGTGGTAGAAGACATGGTGAGGAAAGAGGAGGGGAGGAGAAGTATTAAGGATGGAAGAGTGCCAAGAAAGAACAGAAGAGAAGGGAGAGTGGCGATGTTGTTCCCGGGAGATGCGATCTTCCGGTAATAGCTATCTGCTTTGATTTTTTTCTGGAATCGATTATTCAAAACCTTGCTTGAATACTATACGTTTGTCAAATCAGATAGGATTTGATATGAGAGACTATTGTATCCTACGTTGGCTTGATCGACACGTTCTATTGAGGCTTGACAACTGGGTTACCATCTTCATTCTCCCCATCTTCCCAAGCTAAATGATCAACATCGTCTTTCCTGCCCTGTCACAGTTGGAACATCCCCAGCCCCGCCCGCTGTTAGTATTTCGTTTGACCCAGGGGGTTGAGAGGGGGGGGTGCGAACACGCGAGGACCGTTTCAGGATATTTCCAATAACACGTCATTTTTCGCAATGACACGTGTCAGTTCTCTTTTCCACTTAGAGTCAAGTCCCACGGGAGCGCCCCTGTTAAAGGGGGACCCCACAGAACGGGTAAAGGCAAGGAAGGGAATATACGGAGAGAGGGAGTGTGCAATCGGGTCATCCTCATTCGACAAACATACGGAGTGTGGAGGTGGGATGGACAGTCAGCTTGTTCTCGCTTCTTTATATCAAAGTCTAATCTCAGTGACATCATCTCTGTTGCTGACACCTACAATTAAGTATCATCCCTACAGACTTGACTAACTCCGCGCTAGCTACCAACCATCACCACTCCTTTTCGACTCGCTCGTTACAGCGGAATCCGTAGCGGAGGATCTACAGAATCATCAGGGATTTGAAGGAACCAAAGTAGGAAGACACAAGAAAGGAAACAGAACAGGAAATAGAAGCAAGATGGCGGTGAGCTCTTTCTTTCTTCTTTTTGTCTCAATTGTTCCCTTTCTTCCTTCTCTCTTCTCTCCCATCTTTTTTTAAAACATCCTCTTTCTTCCTCCGATTTGAGTAAGATTCTGATTCTTTTCATCCTTGTCACCATTCTATCACCCGGAAAAACAAACTGCAAACCCGAACCGCCTGTACTCATATCCAATCCACCTTTAATGATCCCCGAAATCCGAACCCCCCTTCACCTCTAATCCAATCCAAACTCCTGTACAAAAAACTTGTCACCCCTCTTTTTTTCCTTCTTCTGTCATGTCACATTGGGAACAACCCTAACCAAACCATCATCAACCCAAACCAAACCAAAACCAAAATCTCACCATATTTCACATTTTTTTCCAACACCATCAATCTCACCGTGTTAATAAACTCTTGTACGGTCGGTACGAAACGAAACGGACATCTTAAATAATGAATGAATGAACCCAAACGAAACAAATCGATTGAACGAAATGAATCGCACCAATTCGAAATCTCTGACTCAAACTCGAATAGTCCGGTTACGGTTATCACGGTGGTCGATCGAGATGTTATGCTATGTTCCAGGACTTCATGAAGGTATGTCGAAGCTGTCACCGTTCATATCTTCTTTCCCCAATTTTCCCGCTTTTTCTGGTGTTCGATATCTTCTGTTCTGTTTGACGGACTTGGGGTTCGGTTCGACTTGGGTTTGGATGGTCGGGTTCCGGCTAACTTCCAAGATATTCGGTTGGGGAGAAAGTGTCATCACCTCCTTCCCGTCGAGATCTATGTATCTCCCTGTCTCTCAGTCCGGGGGAAGGGGGGTCTCCGTTTCCTTCTTGTCAATGTTGGGAGTTCTGTTTGATTCTTCTGCTTCAAGCGGTCTCCAAAAAGACACCACCTTTGGTATATCTGTTTGTTCGGTTGGTTGGTTGGGGGGGGGGGGGTCACAGCTTTGTTCGATACACAGCGTTGTGACAAATGCTCTCCCTTCTCGTGATATCCGGTTCCATCCGTTGAAAATTCTGAACAGAAGAACTCAAAACGCTGACTCTCTTCTTCTCCCTCTTTCACCACTCTCTTCCACCGCATCGACCCACGGCGACCACTCTCTCACCCTCCTTCCCCTTTTATGTCTACATCCCTCGATCCGCCCCGCCCGCCTCGCTCTGCTCGCTCTAGTGCTACGCCGGTGCCGACGAGCCTCAAGATTGCGTGATGCAGAAAGAGGATTACATGGAGTGTCTGCATAGGAAAAAGGAGGTGCGTTAGGGTTCCGTTGCCCTTAATTCTCTTGTCTCTTGTTCTTTTTCTTGGCTCTTATATTCTGTCTTTGGCGGGATTCTTTGTTCTTATTTGTGCTTTTTCTGATCGTCTTGGAGAACGGTGGCTGATTTCTTTTTAATCATGCTTCGGCCCATCTCTCCTATTTCGAACGTTGGTTTATCATCGCTCCTCACCCTACTTCCTCCTTGCTTCAATCGATCGATCGCCCAATCAATCTTATCGCTCCCTTGCCGCCCTATTTTGATCCCTTCCACTTCCCTCTGGTTAATCTCTTCACCATTGCTCGCGCAGATCGCCCGAGCCAAGGAAATCAAATCCCACTTCCTAGCATCCCAAGTCCACGCCGGTGCCGATGCCCGGAAATTAAGCGACATTGCCACGAATGGAGTGATCGTCAGTCTCGGGTTGATTACACCGGAAGGAGGGGACGGAGGATCAGGGGGAACAGGGGAAGGGCATTGATAAGGGGGATGAGTAGTGCAATGAGTGCATGGTGGAAATGAAATCGATAAAAACTCATAACATATGGCAAAGAATTACCTTTCGAAATACTTGCAGTTCAAGGCAAATGCCTTATTTAACCTGGACCATCAAGGTCGATGGATGGATGACACCTGAACTTCCCATCTGACTGAATCCATACCCAAGTTGCAGTACACCCAACCACCAGTCTGTACTCAGCTGTTCATTCATTGCCATTAAATCATTACTCATGTATATTGGTAACTCACCCTGTGCGACCATTTCCTGTGTGTTTTCTTTTCCTTCCCCTTCGTGTTGTGTGTCTCACTTGTTTCACGCGTCCCGGTCAGCGCCAAGGCAAGGAGAAGTGGGGGGTTTCGAATGGAGTAGGCACAGGTAGGACAGAATGGAACCAACCTTTTGATTAAACGGTCTTGCTCACTAATCTTCAATTCGGTTCCCTGTAGCTGTCAGCATTTTTCAGCATAACTGTCATATTCCGCGGCTTCATAATTTACATCTTCACATCTTCAAACCCTCACGCCTTCGCACCCTTCTTCTCCTTATTCAGCCGAGGACTTGCGGACGACCGTGTACTGGCTCACCCTCCCTCGCCTTCCTCCTCTCTGCCCCCTCTCTTGCTCCCTCGATGTCAAAATCCACGCTGTACCACCATGCCGAGGACTATGAGCTGCCACCTTTGTCGACAGCGACGGCGACGGGCAGTCATCGGACGTCTTTGAGTCGCGGTGGTGGTGCTCCAGGGGAGGGTTCAGGAGTAGGAGGAGGAGGTGTATTCAATGGCGATGACAACGATCTGGACTTGGAGTCAGGTGCCATAGGGATCAGCAAAGGGAAACGCACATCCAAAGGAAAAGAAAGATGGCAGAGTAATCCGAAGCCTGTTACAACTACGAATACAAATACAAATACAAATACAAATACGCGACATCGCACGCCTTCAGGTGGATCGACATCGGGTACCCACCATCACACAACAAACGACCCCAACCTTCATCTTCGTTCTCGGACTCTCTACCTCCCTACAACGGACGAAATCGATGATGTTCTCTTTCGACCCTCTACACGCGACCACAACCACAACCACAATCGCCACTCCCATTCCCACGTGCACGGGAACGGTCATGGTCGCTCAACAGCCGAAGCGGTCGAACTCCCGGACTTTTCCCATCTCTTCGGCTTCGGACATGACGACCCATCACGCCAAGACGATAATTACACAAAAGCGAGTAAAATGAAAACTAGGTTCAAGAGAAGGCTGTTCCTGTTGTTGGAGGAACCGGGGAGTAGTACGGAAGCGTTTGCGGTCCATGTTATGGTTACGGGATGTATCGTTATTGGGTGAGTTCCGGCTACCCCCTTCATCCCTCGCTGTTCCTTCTTCTTCCTCTTCTTTCATTGTCTCGTTTCGTCTTTTTCCCCGTGTTATCTTCTGCTTTGTGGTCTTTTCGCCCCTTCTGCCGAGATAAAGCGAATCGCTAGGTGCGGGCGGTCCGAATTTCAAAGTATAAGCAATATCCATACATATGTCCGTAGCGTCATCGGAATTTTGCTCATCAAGAAGGTGTAACGCTGATGATGGATCCAAAGATATCGTAGCTGTTCGGCTGAAAACGCACCCGGAATTGCACGGTGGAACGAGGCAGATTTCATACAGGATAGAGAGAAAGGGGGGGGGGGTATTTCGAGGCTGGCTTCCATTCCTCAATCGGTCGATCCATACTAACTGATTTTTTGCCTTGTCATCCCTCTGTGCCCCCATCCACCTCACAGCGCCTTCCTCACCGTGTTATCCACCTTACCATCCTTCCACACCGACCCTAAAGCGACCCGCATCCTCTTCGGCCTCGACACGACCCTCGTCGTCCTCTTTACCATCGAGTATGCAACTCGCCTTCTTGCACACTCAGATTCCTGGCGAATGGCATGGAACTGGATGACTTCTTTCTTCGCTCTGGTCGACTTGCTCGCTATATTACCTTATTATATCGAAGTCGCCTTGCAACAAGATACGACGATCCTATTCCGGTTCTCCATCTTGAGAACACTTCGATTACTTCGTGTATTTCGTGCGTTCAGCTATCAAAATAAGATTCTGTTCACTATCGAGGTCATGTATATTGCGACGTATAGATCGAAGGACGCGTTGCTCGCACTCGCGTTTTTCATGATGACCGCTTTGGTTGTTTTTTCTACTTGCATCTATTTTGCGGAGAGGGGAAGTTGGGATAGCTCGCTGATGACGTTTGTGAATGCGGATGGTGAGTTGGTTGGCGCGGCTCAGGGGTCTCGCATGGTGGGCTAGATATTTGGCGGACGAATGATCGGCTTGTGTGTTGACGCTTTGCCATTTACTCCTCTTATCGGCTTTTTTGTTGTTGTTCATTCTGTCTAGGCGATCCATCCTCCTTCGACTCCATCTTTTCCACCGCTTGGTTCGTTCTCTGCACGATCACGACTGTCGGCTACGGTGATGCAACTCCGCGCACCGTCATCGGTCGCCTATTCACGATCCCCTTACTCGTCTTTGGTCTTCTTCTCATCGCTTTACCGTCGTTCGTGCTTGGACGAAACTTCGCTATCGTTTTCGATGCGATGCAGAATCAATTGTTTCAACCTGGGCTTTCGGCAGAGGTCTCTCCGAGGAATTCACTTGTTTTTTTCGATGAGGATAAAGACGGGCAGAAGGCTGGGATCGAGGGCAGGGGAACCGGAATCGGAACCGAAACCGGATCAGGAATCGAAGTCGTACAGGACCAACCACTGAGTGGTGATGTGAATGGTAATGGTGGGGTCCTCACCAATTCAGATGGTCGTTTCAAGTCATCAAGACCTCCGAATGAGACCACGGCATACCCTCCTCGTCTTCTTGGATCGTCTTCGACCCCAGGCCATCATCTGGACCCGCGTATACCCGGTGGAACCATGAAATCCGGAGATCAATACGCCCCTCTCCCACTCTCGACTTCATCATCTTCCCAACAGCATCAGAATCCATTGCAGGCATTCGCAATAAACCATCCTCTGCCATCCATCAAAATGATGAGTGATCACGATTTCCCACCGAAACGACCCCTCACACCTCGTGAACGTGAGCGTGAGCGTGATGAGGGCACAGCGACGCTAGGGAAAAACGAATTGTCAAATGAGAAACTGGCTATGAACCAGAAAGTGAGTCACAGACGTTTCCTTTTTGTTCCTGTTTCTGTTTCTTTCTTTTTCTTGCTCGCTATTCAAAGAGGTGACCGATGACTCTGAGACTAATCCCCCCGTTTCCGCAACCCTTTCTCTCCCCCGTCCACCTTCTCCTCCTTGCCCCCCCCCCCCCCCCCCCCCCCCCCCCCCCCCCCCCCCCCCCCCCCCCCCCCCCCCCCCCTCCCCCCCCCCCCCCCCCGC
>JANGFI010001395.1:0-14649 GCA_025758705.1 Goffeauzyma gilvescens
CCCCCCATGTGTCACGTAGAATACAAAAAGGAGGAAAAGAATTTGTAGCTCTCATCCATCTGATCCATCCCATGTAGAACAACACGCACCCATTGCAATATTGCAGTCATCTTGATGATAATGATTATGCACCAGACATCATTCGTCTGCCTTTCGTTTTCCTTGATTGATGATTTTCGCTCTTCAACACCCGCAGTCACTCTCAGTAGCGTCACCAGTCACGAAGGTCCGTTCGGAGTGGGGTAGATGATGAAGAAAAGAAAGCACACCATATACTAACTGGGTGGGGGAGATCTGTAGCGCGGGATATAATAAAAGAATAAAATCAATTAATTCAGGAATTCGCAATCGGGGGATCAAAGTGGAGGCTGGGCCTTCCCCCCTCCCCATCAGTTCGATGGGGTACACACTTACTGGCAATTCTGATCATCATCCGAGCTCAGCAATAGCATTAACATCCTCGAAACATTCCACGACTATGATTGATCCAAATACCTGATTGTACCCACTAGAACATCAAATGATCCTTTTGAGTGCGGGCCATACTGTTTGTTGCCAGGTATACCAACGCGATTCAAGGGGTAGGCATCTCATAAAGGTGGCCGACTCGACTATGTCATAGGAGAACATAAGAAAGTCGAAGGAATGGAGTCGCCTTCAATTCCGAGTACAAGCAAGTCGGAAGATCTTGGAATCAATATCCACGAACAAGGCGAGAAGTGGCAGGGCAGGAATGATGAAGAAGCCAAGGATGAAGGGCAGGGCGATGGGGAAGGTGGTGAAGGCGGCGAGGACGACGCGGAAGGAGAAGAAGATCGCCTGAAGTACCTCGAATCGGCAGCTTATGCACCGTCGAGATTCGGGGGGATTGGGGACTATATGCGGAATAAACGGATGAAAATGTAAGATGCTGTTTTTGTTCTTGTTCTTTCTCTGCATTTTTTCTGCTTGCGCTTTCAGTCCTTCGTCTCGTCTCATTCTGTTCACATGGCTAATCAACTTTCACTGCTCCCTCTGATTGAACTTCCTTCCAACTTGCCTGCAGTCAAATACAAAACGCCGACATTGCCTCCGCTCGGGGTCAAGATAAACCTCAAATCTTTCGTGGACTCCAGATATACATTAACGGATTCGTCCGACCTAGCTTAGAGACTCTCAGAGGGTTGATTATGGAACATGGAGGTATTTATGTACCTTATCTCGATCGGAAAGGGTTGATGTGAGTGAGGATTCCCCTCTCTTTTGCGGCATCGCAAGGGGCGGTACCTTCAGAGTGTAACGCCCTGGTTGTCGATCCTGGTCACTGACTCTTGGCTGCCTCCAATATCCATGCGGTACTGCTCACAGTACCCACATCATCGCAACCAATCTGACTCCCTCCAAGTTCCGGGAATTTGCCACATATAAAGTTGCTACACCGTCTTGGATCGTCGATTCTGTCGCTGCAGAAAAAAAGCTCGATTGGAGAGCTTACAAGTTATTGGCCGGAGAGGGAGTGGAAGAAAAGATGATGCAAGGGATGAAAGGGTTCTTGATGAAGAGCAAGGACGGGACAGGGGATGACAGGAAGAGGTCATCGTCGCTGGAGAGGACGCCGAGCCGTCCTCTCAGTGAAAAGGCGCCTTCGACTCCACCTAATTCAACGTCCCCCTCACATCAATCTACTGGTTTCTCTCTTACGCCTCCCCCTGCTCCGATCTTTGCCAACATGTCACCCCGATCAATCCGTACCATCGCTGCTCCCGCCAAAGGTGACGCACCTCCCTCGACCACGGACCCGTCCACATTCGAAAATCTCATCTGGAATGGCTATGCACGAAATGAAGAAAACCAAGGTGCAAAACGGCTCATGCAAGATTCCGGATGGCGGGAACAACATACAGCTGCGAGTGAAGGGTTCATTCAAGGATATTATCAGAGATCAAGATTACATCATTTGAGTACGTGGAAGGCGGAGTTGAAGGTCCTTGTGGGGAAGGCTCAACAGCAAGCGGAGAGTGGGGAGTTAGTGAAAGAGATTGCACCAGGAGCGGCGAAACATGAAGATCAGAGTCTAAGCTTGGCGAACGCGACTTTGCCTAGAGCGGAGAAGGCCTCGAGACTGAGAGACGACTCTATCAACGATGCTATCGACCGCGAGCGAGACAGAATCATCTTTCACGTCGACTTCGATGCCTTCTTCGTTTCGTGTGGTCTGGCAACACGTCCTGAGCTAATAGGAAAACCGACGGT
Source organism: Goffeauzyma gilvescens (assembly GCA_025758705.1). Taxonomy (NCBI): domain Eukaryota; kingdom Fungi; phylum Basidiomycota; class Tremellomycetes; order Filobasidiales; family Filobasidiaceae; genus Goffeauzyma; species Goffeauzyma gilvescens. The sequence continues at coordinate 2,233 of JANGFI010001395.1, forward strand.
GGTCTGCCATTCTCAAGGAGGGCAAGGAGGGACTAGCTCCACTAGCGAGATTGCCAGTTGCTCGTATGAGGCCAGGGCACATGGAGTCAAGAATGGGATGAGTCTGGGTCAGGCAAGGAGATTATGTCCGGAGATACTGACGATTCCGTGAGTCTTTTCAACTACTTTTCCACAAATATTTTTGAGATATTCGAGTACTAATACCCTCCTTTGCCCCGCAGATACGAATTCGAAACCTACAAGAAGTTTTCACTCGCTTTCTATACCATCTTGATGGCATATGCAGATGAACTACAAGCAGTCAGTGTGGACGAGGCTTTGGTAGATGTGACGAATCGTGTGGCCATGTTGGCGCAACAGAAGGCCGAGTTGATCCCCACGAGAGGACCAGATGATGTGGCTAAAAAGTTGGCAGAGGATATCAGGAGGGATATAAGGAAAGCGACTGGGTGCGAAGGTGAGCAAAACTCCCTAAGATCTGATAGACATGTAGCTATTCTTCGGCAAGAACTTGCTGACACCATCCGCTGTAGCCTCTATTGGAATCGCCAGCAACATCCTCCTCGCACGACTCGCCACACGTCACGCCAAACCAGCCGGATCGTTCCACCTTCGTCCAGAAGAGGCCGGGGCATTCCTTGCCAAATTGGATGTCGGAGAGCTTCCCGGGTTTGGATGGTCTACAAAGAAGAAAGTCCAGGCAGAGTTAGGGACCACCATTTGCGGAGAGTTATTGCAATATTCAAAGGGAAAACTACAGAGTATCCTAGGCGAAAAAACGGGTGAAACCCTGTATAATTTCATTCGAGGGGTAGATGATCGCAGGATTGAAGCCCATAAGTCAAGGAAATCGGTATCTGCGGAAGTCAATGTGAGTCTTTCTGGATAGCTGTGGATGTCAACGGGAATATGCGAGTTGACTCCTTGCATGTTTATAGTACGGCATCCGATTCATCTCAGAGGAAGAGGCTGAAAAGTTTTTGGCCGATCTTTCAGGAGAGGTCGCACGCCGTCTGAAACAGGTTGGGAGGCTTGGTCGTTCCGTCACGCTCAAAGTGATGACCAGGCACCCTGATGCCCCGAAAGAGGCGCCAAAGGTGGGTTGAGATTCTATCACATTCAAAATTTTTGAAACAAAGTGTTGACGCGGGTTCGGTTTCCTCTTGACAGTTTATGGGCCACGGCGTTTGCGAAGTGTTCAACAAGAGCTCGGCCTTGAGTGACTCTCGAGGTGGAGCGACGGATGAACCTTCAAAGATCTCAGAGACTATCCTTCGGATCTATCGGTCTCAAAAGTTTGATGCCTCCGAGCTTCGAGGTATCGGGATACAGATTTCGAAGCTTGAAGGCGGGAAAGAGTCGAGGGCGCTACCAGAAGTTGGCCAGGCTCAACTTAACTTTACTGCGAGGGCCGCGTCAGTGAAACCATTGGCAATGCCAGACGGCGAAGTCAATGATGATTCTGACATCGAGATGCTAGATAAGGGATCAACTTCGGCAAAACCTGCTGCGGCGACTGCAATGGTCGATGCAGCATCGATTTCCCGGTTCGGCGTACGATCCACTAAGCGTAAAACCACTTCGACGAGCTCGGTCCCACAACCGAGCGAGATCGATAAGGAGGTCTGGGAAGAGTTTGTGGACTCTGAGACCAAGAGGATGTATCGTGAGACCTGGGATCAGATGGGGGTTGATGTTCCCGACTGGCTATTGGCGAACAAGAAGAGGCAAGTCGAAATTGCCATGCCCATCGTCATTCAATCGCCTCGTCGACCTACCAACGCCGAGTCACCCATCACTATCAATTCAACACCAACAATTCCGGAGCAACGATTCCCATCTTCTCAAATTGCGGCACTTGGAATTGATGTTGATGTCTTTCGAGATCTGCCATCTGATATCCAAGAAGAAGCGATCGAACAGCAAAAGCAGACGGCGGCATTGATGCGGCCTGGGACTCGGGTACGAGCGACAACGACTTCTCCTGCTCGATTCACTGAACGAGCGAAGAGCAAGATATTTGCGGTTGAGACGGTTAGACCAAAGATGAACAAGACGTCGGATATTGATCAGGTTTTGGAGATGATCTCTGCATGGATGGAACAGAGTAAAGACGAGGGTCCGGTAGCAGGGGAAGTCAAGGTGCTCAGAAAGTACTTGCTCAGGTGCTTCGATACAGAGACAGGTGGTCTGGGTGGTGTTCAGGATGCAAGCATGGTGATGAACTGGTGGAAGACAGAGTGTAAGAGGGTTGTACAGCAAGGTGAGATCCGGTTAGCGTGGCGACAGGTGTTTGAAGAGGTCAAGGAGGAAGTGGATGCAGCGAGTCAAACGAGGTTTCAGGGAGGGTTAGGGCTGCGATGAAGATGTCTATTGCTGTAATGTCCCTATGTAGTACATATTAAGCCCGAGGAGTCAACATATCCTACAACGTGTGGGTGGACGTATACTTGTCGGAGTTGCCCCAGACTTGGTTGGATTCGTGATACGGGATTAGACCACAACGGGTACTACCGCGTCCACCAGGAAAGGGAAGGGGGGGCGGGCACCAGGCGCGCGACGGGTTGGGGAGAAGGCGAGACTTCGCCGGCCGGTCGGTTCAGAAAAAGGAAAGGGGTTCGCTCATTCCCCCCTCGGAATGCCAATGGTGTTCGGTCATTCTACAACAACGGCTTGAATCATTTGATCATTCCGATTAAACTTTCGCATCACCATCATACCTGATCGGTTTTTGAACAACTCAGTTTAGTCAAACTATATTTTGACTCGGAATCATCTGACATATCCTGCTTTGCCTGGGCCACTATCACACCTGCAGTCCCCGCGAGGCATTGGATAGTGCATTGCATCCTCCATTGGTCTCCTTTCTCACTTGTTTCCATCTCGGAACACGAAACAGACGACCTCAACAACACCTAGGAGCCAGTTCATAGACAAATCAAGAATCAAGATTACCGCATCCGGGACTCAAAATACGAGTTTGCTGGTCGCAACGAAACAGCTCGAAATAGAGCTATCGACAGCTTGGTCGACGGAAAAATACAGCAAAGAACGAACAAAAGGCTACTACTTTTATCATGCCGGAATTCAAAGCGGCCGAAGAGGTGGAAGCCGAGGTAAGTTCTTCTTCCCAAGCCTGCAGCGACCAAGCAGAGATGGAACATTGTATCAACCTCACGCCTGAGCTTTAGCACTAAACCCCTCCCCATTCTCGTAAATATGCAGTGGCTCCAACTCAAGAAACCTAATGGAGAAGCCCACGTCAGAGTAGCAGATACGTTGCTAGAGGATGATCTTGTCGATCTTCCGGCCGCATGCTGTCTCATGGCCACCAGCAATGCATGGAATTTATTGTTCATAGGTGGACGAAAGAGTAAGTTTTCAACAACAGCGGTCATAATTGGACTGCGTGCATCGGAAGTGCTTATCCGTTGCTAATATATCTCTTCTTAGACCTTCTCGTATACAAGCTCAGCGATGTAATCTCCCTCCTCAATCAAGGTGTAACAGGCAAGTCCATCAGAGCGACCCCTATGATCGAGGTTGCATTGGAGGAGAGACCTCAGTGGATTCGACTGGCGATGAAGGATAAGAAAGTCCTAGTTGGGATGACTGGATCGAGTGGGGTAAAGGTCTGGGACGTCAAGAATCTCGTACAGGGAAAAGTGAGTCTAATAGGAGGTGTGGGTTTTACATCTAAAGAAATATCTAATGGTCTTCTTTCATTTCGCAGACACAACCTCTTCACACCTTTCCCTCAGCAATCGCCTCGCTCAACCTCCTCCCTAACCCATCCATCACCGGCGCACTCCCCCACATCGTCCTGGCCCTCTCTCCGTCCGGAATCACTCTCATCGACCTCTCATCAATGACGATTGCTCACACACTTAACGGCAGTTTTACCTCTGCTGCCTGGTCTGTCCGAGGCAAGCAATACGTCCTTGGTCTTCCCGATGGCAAATTGGAGCAATACACACCGGATGGAACCAAGAAAGCCGAACTTTCCGCACCTCCTGACGTCGGGGCAGCTCTATCCGTCAATTGGTTGGACAACGACACGTTCGCTGTGACCTATGCTGAACATGAAGACGATACACAACACCAACAGTACATCGTGCAACGAGATGGAACGTATACTCAACTTGACATCCTCTTCCCTTTTGGTATGGATCGATCGGGAGGACATCGAGAGCTCGCTAACATCCGAAATTGGGGTGAAATGAAACATTTGACCTTCTTAAGTGCTCCTAATTGTCCAGACGTGGCAGTGGTTGCAAATACAGGAACAGAGTGGTCGATCCTTAATCTCGACGAAACTTCCAAGGCTTCTGTGCCTTTAACAGAGGACGAAAGTGGAGACGCGATCTGTCTTGGTTTGGAAATCGATCTGACTTCACAAACACCGATTAAACGACCGATGGCGGGTGGGATCGAACAGTCAGATTTACCACCCGCACCCAGGTTGTTGGAATATACAAGTGATGGGTTGTTGATCGTCTATGACGTGTTGAATAGCAAAGATGGAGTGTATGATGCCATGGTCAAGGCTGGGGATATCACTCAGGCGGTAGATGCCCACGAGGTGAAGGAACCAGTGACTGCGGAGAAGAAGATGACACCAGCAGTAGCAGCGACTACTCCATTTGGAGTCGTTGCTGGAGCGCCCAAACCGGCATTCGGGTTCGGTGGTGCCGCGAAACTCCCAACTTTTGGCGCAGGATTCGGTGGCCAGACGACTGGGTTTGGTTCGTCATCGTCACCAGCACTTGCATCGACTTTTGGATCAGCATCGGCATTCGGGAAACCTGCGTTTGGGGCTCCATCATCGGGAACACCTGCATTCGGTTCATCTGCGTTCGGAGGATCTGCATTTGCAAAGCCTGTGTCGACCGAGAAAGACGTTGCACACTCACCAGTAGCCACTCCCGCTTTCGGTCAGTCTACATTTGGGCAGAGCGTCGGCGCTTCCTCAGCAATGGGAGTAGCACCTGCATTCGGCTCGTCTGCATTTGGAACATCCGCATTTGCCAAACCCCAGTCCACGGAGACAGAGGCTCCTAAGTCAGGACCGACTCCCGGCTTCGGTCAATCAACCTTTGGTCAGACCACCACGACTTCCCCTTTCGGCAAATCGGCATTCGGTCAACCATCGACTGGATCTGCTTTCGGAGCTAAACCGGCTGCCAATCAATCTTCCACTGGATCTGCGTTCGGAAACAGTTCTGCTTTCGGTCAACCTTCGACAGGATCTGCATTCGGAGCCAGTCCAGCCTTCGGTCAAGTCTCTTCAGGGTCACCTTTCGGATCCACTCCATCCGTCGTCCAACCTCAGACTGGATCGGCATTTGGAGCTCAGCCGGCCTTTGGTCAAGCCTCAACGGGATCTGCTTTTGGTTCCACTTCGACGTTCGGCCAATCTTCGCCAGGATCTGCGTTCGGAGCCAAGCCAGCTTTCGGTCAACCTTCAACAGCTCCTGAGCCTGCAAACAAGCCAGCTTTCGGTCAACCATCGACATCGGCAACGCCTACGTTTGGTGGCTTTGGATCTTTGGGAGGGTCGTTGTTTGGTGCCGCTAAATCTGCGACACCGACTCCATCTGGGTCGGCATTCAGCGGTTTCGGCGGCTTGGGAGATATGTTGGAGTCGGACAGCGATTTAGTGAAGCCAAATGAGAAGGTAGAGGTAGAGACAAAGGAAGTTACCAAGGAAGTAGCCAATGAAGAACCTAAGGCATCTACTGTGGAAACGGTCAACGAAGTCGTCAACGAAGAGATCCCCGAGGACGTCAGCAAAGAGGTTACCGAAACGGCTGAAGAGAATGTCACTGGAACCGCCCCTGAAGCAGTCAACATAGAGGTGAATGAAGCGGTCAGCGAGGGCGCTACGGAACAGGCGAAAGAGCAGGTCGTGGAGGAGGCCAGCGAAGAAACGGAAGAAGCAACGAAACATGTGACCCAAGAGGAGAACAGAGAGGAGTCCACCGAGGAGAGCGAGGAAACAAGGAAGGGAGAAAGCAAAGAAGAGGTCAAAGAAGAAATTCAGGAGACCAAGTTAGTGATTACGGAAGCAGCTAAGGAAGAGACCAAAGAAGAGAAAGAGGTCGAAACCAACGAATCACCCAAGCAATCGCCCAAGAAATCACCCAACGAAGCGCTCATCCAGGAGACACCGAAATCTACACCTTCGTTCATCCAACCGAGCAAATCAGGATCGGCGTTCAGTGGATTCAAGCCGCTCGCGGCATCTCAAAACTCGATGACGCCAGCGTCTCCTGCCTTTGGCTCAACATCGTTCGGCGCGTCTCCGTTTGGCACACCCTCTCCCCAAAGTGCTTTCGGTGCAACCGCGTTTGGTGGAGCGGCTTCTTTCGGAACACCCTCTCCAAAATCTGCATTCAGCGGATCTGCCTTTGGAGGGTCCGCCTTTGGTCAATCGTCTGCGTTTGCTGCCAAGCCACCTCCTTCCGAGAAGGCGGCGTTTGGAGGCTTTGGGTCTTTCGCGTCGAGCAACACAAGCACTGGGGGTTTCTCTGGATTCGGGGCTGCCAGCGGCGCATCTGTGTTTGGTAAGCCTGCTGGGTCTGATACAGAAACGAAGAAGGCAGAGGAGCCAACGATCAGTGACGTCGAGCAGAAGAAAGACCTTGCAAAGACAGCCGCAGAGACATCGGCTGAGCGCGTTCAGTCTTCTGTAGACGATTCCCTTGAAGACCAGCCGGACGATGAAGATGAAGCGTCTGAAACATATGATGAATCAGAGGAGGATGTGGAGGAGGAGGCGGAGGCGGAATACTCGAATCCTTATTCGGAGGATGAATACGAAGAGGAAGTCGAAGAAGAGGAGGATCAAGAATCGGATGATGTACAAGAATCCGACGAGGAGCAAGATCTGGAACAGGAAGAAGGTCCGGTGGTTGGTCGAGAAGAAGAGGCGGCACTCGACAAAAAATCTGAGTCCACTCCACCTACCGACGACAGGAAGCCGTCATTCAGCTTTGCCAAGCCCTCTACAGTAACTTCCGGCGAGGTTGGCAATGCAAACGCTGCTGAACCAGCGAAGAGCCAGCCGGGCAAAATCGCTTTCAACTTCAGCAAGCCAGCCATTTCTTCGCCTCTTAGCATCGGTAGTGGCAATCGCGCAGATGACGCAGCCTTGAAGAAGGCCGACGAGGCCCCTGTCGTCGGTAAAGCAGTACCCAGCCAAGCAACAGGATTCAGCTTTGGGAAGCAAGAACAGGCAAAATCAAAACCGGATACCAGTCTTGGGACGTCGACGCCGACGTCAGCAGCACCAAGTCCTCTATTCGGGTTTGGCTCGTCAAACACTGCCAGTGACGCTGTACCGACCGCTCCGTTCTCATCTGAGGCAAACGATGACTCGAAAAAGCCATCGACCACCCCATTGTTTGGATTCGGTGCTCCCAAGACAAGCGAAAGCACAAACGCAGAGGAGCCCCTTTTCGGTACATCCGATAAACCAACTTCTTCAGCATTCTCCTTTGACAAGCAAAGTCAACCGGTGCCAAACAACGCATTCGGTGGATCATCTGCTGCGCCCAACAAACCCCCAGCGCCGGCAGAAAGCTCCCTCATCTCAACGCCCTCCCCCGTTGACAAGGCCCGACCAGGCAAACCTAACCCACTCGGCAACCTCCGACAACCGACCTCAATGCCAGCGAAGTCCTCACCACTTGCCAATGGCGCTTCGATCGTGCCGGAGCCCGTGGAAAGGCTACCTTCTACACCTTCTCGGTTGAAATCGTCAGTTGCGCCAATGACGACTCCAACAAGACCGCAGAAGCAGCCGCTTCCTCAAGCAGTGCTTACAGGACAACGCGGTCTGGCATCTCAGTTCGCCACTGTCTATCAAAGTCTGGAACAGCAGTTGAAGGAGGTAAGTATGGGCGATTATAACATAACCTTGACTTTGGCTGATTATAAACGTTTCGATAGCTACATGAAACCGCATCCACCGCCGAGATGTATCACTTGGACGTTCGAGGTTCACCGGCTCAGCGCCCGACAGCCGAGGATGTCGAGCATGCTGAATTCTGGTTCTTTTCGGCACTAGACGTTTTGCAGGAACACGTGGGCGTTTTGGAAGAAGAGGTAGCACAGGCCAAGACGGAGGAAGTGGAGTTGGGGGAGAAAGTAAAGGCAGTTGTGGCACAGGTATACAAAGGTGTGTAGACTCCGACGAAGCATGCTAGAGGACGGCAGCTAACGCCCTCCTTCTGCTTTCAGCCAACAACAAGGCGGAAGACTGCAACCGATTCCTACGTGCGAGACAAGACCCAGAATTCGCCAAACGACTTCGGGTGCGGCAGCTCGGTCCCGAACAGGCCGAAAGGCAGCAGCAATTGAGGCAGCTGACCAAGGTGTGTCTCGAGCGGGTTTTAATGTGATGGCACCTGAACTGATTCTTTTCTATCATTTGACAGTCTGTGCGGGATCGACTTGATAAGGTCGAAGCCCAGATCGCAGCAATGAAACGTAAAGTTGTACAAGAGCGGACCGGAAGAGTGCCAATCAGGTGAGTAAATGCTGGTGTTTCTTCTAAGGCTACAAGTCTGACGCAATGCTTCCCTATTCTTTGCGTTTCTTCCGTTCCAGATCATCGGCTTTGGAGAAAGTCCACAACTCGATCCATAACATCGATACTCGTCTCCAACAATCGAAACACGAGGTGGATAACCTAGTATCCAGGCTAAAAGGGTTAGATCTGGATCAGCTGAAGCGTTCTCGGATGTCCGCCGAGCCAGAAGAGGAATTAGTTGCTGTGAACGTGGCTGATACGGCGAGCGCGGCTTTGAATGGGGAATTGGCGGGACTGCAGATTAAGAGGTCGTTCTTTGCAACTAAGAGGAGTCCATTGGTGACCAGGGCGAGACGAGCGGTTGCTGCATGATCTAGCTCGACTTCAGCAAATGAAAGTCAAAAAGATGTATCGATTATCAGGTCAAGCCACTTTTACATACATAAGCGAAACCCGGAGCTTGTCGTTGCGTCAGGTCGTCCTAAGTCAAGAAACCGTTTCCATGCATGTCTTCCTGGTACGTTTTGCACGTTTTACTTCCATTTGCTACCTCAGCATTCGACCAAAAGTCCAAGATTCATAATCAAACACAGAATGGGTCTATTGTGACGACAGCAACCTTGAAAGACAAGGGAAAAAATTCGCCGTGGAGTGTTTACTTTGGTGTTTATGGGGCGAGAATATCCGGGTCACTGAATGAGGAGAGCAAAGATTGCGCGACTGTGGGGTAAACCCACCCCTATCGAGCGGAAGGCTTGGGTTAGGCAGGGGTTTGCGCCCCCTCTCCCGTTCCTTCAAGGTATATGAAGAAGCCTGGCGGATTAGGTTATAGTTCCCAAAGACCATCTGCACACTGCATCAGACGGGGACACCAAGCTATGCAGGTTAGACTTGAGGGGCTTGCGAGTGATATTATTCTGCACTGGCATGACCCTGTCGTCGGCTTTCCTCGGCTGGAACGATGCTCCAGATTAGCGAGATGCTTCTGCACAGGTCCAAAATGAGGATCCTTGTTGGCAGACTCCTTTCATGTTTCCCCCTCAACTCTTCATCTTTGATATATCATCCTTCAAAGAAGTTTAATTCTCTGCTTATCTATCGTGGTACATCTGCTTCTGCACCAGTCCAAAATGAGAAACCTTGTCGGCAGACTCCTTTCATGTTTCCCCCTTTAACTCCTTATCTTTGATATATGATCCTTCAAAGAAGTTTAACGACATGTGCTGCAAAGCAGGCATATTGGTGGGTCCACCCGAGAGATATATATAGCAGCAGAAATTATAGGCGTCGGATTTCTGAGTTGCTCAAAGGGTCTGGAATCTTCACCCATACCGCCAAACTATCAAGCACTAACGACCAGCAGCCGACATGACATCAACCCCGCCCAACTCCTCGAAAAGAACCCAAGATCCCGAGCGTTACCCAAGCATCGATTCCGTACTCTCAGGTACACCCTCTCTAATCGGAACATCCGTGAATCAAACCGAGCAAATGAATCTGACAGACGCAACCTTGGGTATGATTAAAGAACTGCGGGTCATTTGTCGATACATACAGTTCGGGGCCCGCATTTTTGATGATCCACAAGCCACGGAATCCGATCCGTCTGACTCGGAAGAGGACGCAAGCATAGATGACGAAGGTGAACTTGATAGGAACACGGCGGAAACGATCAAGGAGCAAGCTGCAGACTTTATGGCGAAGGTTAAAGAACTTACATCTGCCAATAAGCTAGCATTCTTCAAATTTACATTCGAGAACAACAAGGTTCAGTGGGTACCGTCGGGAGACACCGACAGCTCCCCGGAACAGATTGACCTGGATAGTACAGTGCTGGCTGAATGGGTTGAGGGTGGAGCGGTTGCTGATCCGAGATATTCACAATTTGCAATACCCGAATGGGATGTTGTGGTGCACAAAGCCACAGGAAGCAATGAACTTCTGGTTCATTATCAGTAAATGAGCCACTCCGAATCGAATCTCTCAATCTCCTCCCCTTCCACTATACCTTGCAGCCGATCAGAAATCCTCAGTCTGCTTCGTGAGCCGTCTCCGAACGAATCGCAAGAACACTTCACCGACTCTTCCAAATCTGCATTTGTATCTTTCATGAGCCATGAATACACTTTTGTGACGAGGGTGGTGTATATAGATAGAAATGACAGATCGTTTCGCACAAGTCCATGGTTTTCCCCTGAGGCGAGAAAAGAGAATCTTTTCCGCAAGCGCACGGCGTCCCGAGGAATGACCACATTTAGACCGTACGGTGAGCATCTATGTGATTTTTAGCGTCGACGAGGTAACAAAACATGGAAAGCACTTCATTATATACCTGTGGATTGATTGGACTTGCTCCTCTACTCAATCAAATGCAGGCGGAAACGACGATGAAGGGGAATACTGGGTGACTATTGGCACCAGAATAGAGGCGATGTTTTGGAGAAACCGCTTCAACTTTCTTCTCCTCTTAACAGTTGTATACTCACCGGATACTCGTGAGTTGCCATTGATGGGTAGTCGTGCCGAATCGCTGGTCGAGGCCACAGCGATCCGGTACGACTACCCCTGCCGACCTCAGATATGTAATAATGATGTGAGTATGTCGGGTCGCTGGATCCTGATACACCTCTCTTAAGCGGTTGTAGTCCATTCACCATTCCTCAATCCACAATTCACACCCATCACCAATCACGCCATCTCTACGACACACAACTTACAAGATGTTTACGACGAACCACTCCACCCTGGGACCCCCCTTCGAATCAGAAGGCGCTCTGTCAAACGTTTCAGCGTCAATGATCTCCCTACCGGAACAAAAGGCCGATCGGCTCAAAGTCGTATTTTGAGAAGCGAATATGAAAGAAAACAGACAGAATCACAAGGATGTGCCTAAAGCTTTCGCCCACATGTTAAAGGAGGGACCTCTCTTTGTCCGGCTGTTTCCAGACTCACTTGCCTCCCAGAATGCTCAGAATGATGCTCGGTGGGGTCATAAGAAAGGAGAGGAAACAACGATCCATATCAAGAGGGAAATCTGCCGAATAGCTAGGTGTAAGGCGAAGCGATCTCCCTGGTACAGAAGGTTCACTCGGAAGATTCAACGGAGGATCTTGTGGAAGCATAGAGAAATCGAGAAACGTAGTTAGTCTGACAAAAGCCTGATCGAGAGAGTTATAGCGATCCCCTTTGCCCATCCCAAACGAACAAGGTTTCCTCCACGCCGATCTTCAACGGATCGAGCCCTGTACAAATCCAGAATCATGTAGCTGCTCCTTGGAAGGTAGATGAACATTATCAATGACTGCCCTTTTCACCTCAGCGATAATGAAGCGCGCGATTTGGATTGCTGATGCTTAGATCCACAAGTTGAATACGTGGCAGTTTGTCTGAATATAAATTTTCCACAGAATGAGCTTTCAGGGTGTGGCCGCTCACGGAGAGCTTCATGATGTGCATGAAGCTTTGGGGCTCAAATCAAAACGATGTAAAGGTTGTGCTCATTCCCATCAGCACATTTACTCCAATAGAATTGCTGAGGATCATCACCTTTCTATCTGGTACCATTCGACGTCAGGAAATGTTATGACTTTAAGTCCTGATTATTCGTTTCAAGGCCAGCGGTAGACCGCAGTGGTTTATTTTCCCAATGTCGCCCATGAAGTTGTCGGGTCCTTTTTTCCTGAGCTGCTCTTTCAATGTGCCCTGTACTGAGACCATGTGGATCAGATCGATACATCATGAACGTGGTCAGCACACCTAGAACGCAGTATCGTTGTTATTCTATACCCAAACGTTCGTCCTGCCTCGAGGTTCATGTTGTGCCGTTCCCATTGCGCCCCACCATGCGTTCGGAAGTCCTCGCCACCCCACCCCCCCCCCCC
>JANGFI010001396.1:0-14681 GCA_025758705.1 Goffeauzyma gilvescens
GAGGGGGGGGGGGGGGGGGGGGGGGGGGGAGAGGGAGGGGGGGGGGGGGGGGGGGGGGGGGGGGGGGGGGGGGGGGGCGGGAGGGGGGGGGGGGGGGGGGGCGGGGGGGGGGGGGGGGGGAAAGGAAGGAAGGAAGGATAGGAGAAAGAATGGGAGGGGGAGGAGAGGAGGGGAGGGATGGGATTGGCGTGGTTGGGATTGACCGGTCGGATGACGATACACCCCGTATCGATCAGCCAAGGGAAGCAAGCAAGCAATTAATCTCACTAAACCAATGTTTGGGGGGGGGGGGGGTTTCTAGGTGACAGTGGGGGGGTGACCGCGACCGCGCCATCGACAACGGGGAACAGGGACAGGGACAGGGACCACCACGACAATGACAATGACAATGACAATGACAACGGTCGCGATGCGCTGCGCTTCCATACCGGTTCATCGGCGGACCTTACTTAACCCCTGCGATCCGATCATTCTTTTAATGGACAACGAATGGCCTAGAATTGATATATCGTTGATGTATTCTAGTTCTCATCTCAGCTCCAGTCACTGACCAGCTCCTGTTGACTTGATCAAAGTCTGGCAAGACTGAATTCCTTTTTCAGCATCAACGTCTTCGTCTTCGTCGTCGTCTTTGTTTGACATCTCTTCGACGCTCAATTTAAGATTGGTTGATCCCTGACACGCCTCCCTCCCTCCCTCTGTTCCTTGTTTACAGTCGGGTTCTTCGAAGTCATCTCGTCTGGCCGTGGGTTCTACCTCTCCTTAGCCATCCTATTCAATCCTATCCAGCCCTTTTCAATCTATTTCAACGACCCCCCCCCCGACTTATTCTCTTCTCGTCTCTTCTCTTATCTTCTCTTCTTTGCGTTTTTTTCCTCCGTCCGCGATATTCTTTCCCCTGCGTTCTGTTTTCTTCCGTCCTCCCTCTCTTCTTTCCTTGGTTTTCTTTCCCTCTGCATTAAATCCTTCGGTCGGTTTCCTCTGTCCATTCTTTGATTCTCAGAGCCAAGCACGTGGGACATAACGTTCAGACATCCTCACATGTCGTATTCCAACAAAACCGTCAAGGCGAACGCGAACGCGGCCGCCATGGACCGCCCTGGCCCCGGCCCGGGCCCAACTTCTCCTCCACCTCGTCTCACCGACTCTCCTCCCCCGATGTCGAACCGACTACACCAGTCACACACCCAACACCCCGGTCAATCGCACCACACCCACCACTCCCACGCCGCCGGTTGTATCAGCCCCGGTGGCGCTAGCAGTGTCAGCGGCGGAGGCGGGACGATCAGTGGCCGACAAAACCGAATCCTCTCGAGGCGGTCCAGTGTCGTCGATGCACGAATCCATACAGATATGATTGGCGTGCCGGGCAGTGATGACTCGTCTGATTCCGAGCTCGGTCTCCTCTCCGGCGCAGGAGCAGGCGGACACGGACACGCTCACGGACACGGAAGACGAAGTGGAAGTGGAAGTGGCGCAGGGTTTGGAAGTGGAAGTGTCTATGGACGACGAGCGGGAAGTGAAGGGGACGAATATGAGGGTCGGCTTGAGTCCTCCTCCGACGAAGAGGAAGCGGTAGGTGCCGGTGCCGGTGCCGGTGCCGGTGTCGGCGGTGGCGAAAAGGGTCAAAACGAGGCTCAGGGTGAAGGAGAACAAGAATCTCGACCCTCTCGACCTCGAATGCATCAACGAAGCTTGACCGGTGGATCTTCTTACACCGACTACGGTGGCGCCACCGCTACCGGCACGTGCTCTACCCCCTCTCACCACCACCACGGACATCACCCCGCTTGGCCGGTCGGCGATGAATCAACCTGGAAGCAAGCTCTTTCACGAGATCTTCACACCACATCTTCCGTCCCCGGATTGACCTACGCCGTCGTCCACCATGTCACAACGACGCTGGCCCGACAGGCTTGGAATGTCGATGAAGAGGCTGCGTATCAGGCTTGTGCACTCGCTGTCCGAGATGAACTCATTCGGAAGTGGAATGCGACAACGAGTTATCTGAGTGCAGAAGCAGGTAAAGGCGCGAGAGCGCTGCGAGCGAGCCAGAACGAGCACGCCCACGCCCACGCCCACGGGCAGGAACATGAACATCAGCACAAGGATCGAGACACAAAGAACTCCAAGACTAGAGCAAAGACGGTCAAGAGAGTTTACTACCTCTCTCTCGAGTTTCTCATGGGAAGAACACTCGATAATGCCGTTTTGAACCTCGGGATGAAAGAGAGGGTTCAAGAGACTATGGGAAGACTTGGATTTAGTTTCGAAGATCTCTTGGACTGTGAACGAGACGCTGGTTTGGGTGAGTCGCGGGTGCGCTTGCGCGTGCTTCCTAGAGAAGACCATGGGATGGGATGAGAGGAGTCGGCGTCGGCGTCAGATATAACGACTAAAGGAACCGAGTAACTAACACATGCAACCTCCTTTCACTCGTTGCGTTTGTCTCTCGCTCGCAGGTAACGGTGGTCTCGGCCGTCTCGCCGCCTGCTACCTCGACTCCTCCGCCACCCTCAACATCCCGATGTGGGGTTACGGTCTCCGATACCAGTACGGTATCTTCCGTCAACTCTTAGATCAGAACCTTGCCCAAGTCGAGGCTGTCGATCCTTGGTTGGATACGGAGAATCCTTGGGAGATCACTAGGAATGATGTCAAGTATGCCGTCAGGTTTTATGGCTCAGTTGAGAAAAAAGCAGGTGGAAAGGGCAAGGCGGTTTGGTATGGTGGTCAAGAGGTGCTCGCGGTCGCATACGATGTACCGATTCCAGGTGAGTTTAACAGCTCGCGTAAGATATGGCCCAAAGGAGCCCAACACCTCGCTTGACTCCTACGTATAACTGACGTGCTCGCCTCGCAACTCCCGTAACTCTGTGGCTCGCTCGCAGGCTGGAAAACTCGAAACGTCAACAACATCCGTCTCTGGTCTGCCAAACCGATCGCTGGATTCGATCTTCAATCCTTCAACGCCGGGAATTACGAAGCGTCCGTCCAAGCGTCTCAACAGGCGGAGAACATCACGAAGGTCTTGTACCCGAATGACTCGACTTGGCAAGGAAAGGAGTTGAGGTTGAAACAGCAGTACTTCTGGGTTTGTGCTTCGTTGCAGGATATCTTGAGGAGGTTTAGGAGTGAGTTTCGCCAGCGTCGTTCTTCTCGTCCTCTTCCCTTTGCTTGTCTTTCCGCCTGCTTTATTCTTTCATATGTCTCTGTTGGGGATCGAAATCTGTTGGAGCAGTCCGAATCCCTTTCATTCTCTAAGATTACCTTCGAAAAAAGCTTCCAATCTCCCATACAATCCTCCCAATCTCCTTTGACTTCTCTCTTCGGGAGTCATCCTCGAACCTCGTTCCATCTCATCTAAACACCTTTACTGACACTTTGCTCTTTCGCCTCCTCGTTTACCATACCGTCCCCTCACAGAACTCCACCTCCCTTGGTCCCACCTTCCCGACAACGTCGCCATCCAACTCAACGACACACACCCAGCTCTCGCCATCCCTGAACTCATCCGAATCCTTGTCGACGAAGAATCTCTCGACTGGGACTCTGCCTGGGCGATCACCACCAAGATCTTCGCCTACACGAACCATACCGTTCTTCCCGAGGCACTCGAGACCTGGCCTGTCCCCTTGATGGAATCCTTGCTTCCTCGACACTTGTCCATCATCTACGACATCAACCTCTTCTTCTTGCAGTCTGTCGCTGCCAAGTTCCCCGGTGACAACGATCGACTCGCACGAATGTCATTGATCGAAGAAACCGAGCCGAAACGTGTCCGAATGGCTTTCCTCGCAACAGTCTGTTGCTTCAAAGTCAACGGTGTCGCTGAACTCCACTCGCAACTCATCAAGTCGACTATTTTCAAAGACTTTGTCGAATTCTTCGGTCCTGACAAGTTCACCAACGTCACCAACGGAATCGCAGTCCGTCGATTCGCTCATCAGTCCAACCCGGAACTCTCACAGCTCATCACCAGTTGTCTCGGAAATGACGATTGGATTGGAGATTTCTCGAAGGTCGCTCAATTCGCCAAGTTTGCTGAGGATCCTCAGGTTCTGAAGGCGTTCCAGGCAGTTAAAGAGAGGAATAAGCTTAGGTTGGCTGAGATCGTGGAGAGAGAGCTGGGTATTGAACTCGATCCAACGGCCATGTTCACCGTTCAGGCCAAGAGGTTGCATGAGTGAGTGCTGCCGATTCTCCTCTTTGGACTCGGTCCTTCAGGTACTAACGTCCCCTTCCTTCCCTGCGTGGCCTTCTCCCAGATACAAACGACAATCGCTCAACATCCTCGGGTGCATCTATCGATACATACGAATCAAGAAGGCGACCCCTGCACAGCGACGTAAGATCACTCCTCACGTTGCCTTCTTCTCCGGTAAAGCTGCTCCGGGTTACTACATCGCCAAGCTGATCATCCAGCTCATCAACAACGTTGCCCGAGTCGTCAACGATGACGACGAAATCGATGAATTGCTCAAGATCGTCTTCATCCCTGACTACAGTGTCTCTGTCGCAGAGGTCCTCATGCCGGCCGGAGATGTCTCTGTCCAGATCTCAACGGCTGGAACAGAGGCCTCTGGAACGGGTAACATGAAGCTCGCGTTCGGTGGAGCTCTTCTACTCGGCACAGTCGATGGAGCGAATGTAGAGATCGCTGAAGAAGCAGGTGAAGAACAATGCTTCTTGTTTGGGTACTTGGCTCAGGATGTCGACGAGGTTAGGCACCAGAATCAGACCCATCAGATCCCGATTCAGGAACGATCGCCTGAATGTTGGGAAGCGATCCAGACCGTTCAGAGCGGACTGTTTGGTAACGCCGATTACTCGCCGTTCTTGAACACGATCATTGATAACGACTACTACCTCGTTTCGAACGATTTCGGATCTTACCTCGAGGCAGAACGACTTGCAGATGAGCTCTTCATGAAGGATCATCAGGAATGGAACAGGAGGTCCTTGTTGACGACAGCGAGGATGGGCAAGTTCAGCGCCGATCGAGCGGTTCAGGAGTATGCAGATGAGGTGAGTCTATGTAGCAACTCTTTTTAACCGAGGTGGGACCATGTGGCTAACGCATGAATTTCTTCTCGGAATGATGGTTGCTGTAGATCTGGTCGGCTGAAGCTGAACCCGTTCCTGACTCCGACGAGCTCGCCATCGATTCCCCGGCCGAGATCGCTCAGAAGGTCGCTCAAGGTGCGTTGTAGAAACGGGAATCGGGAATCATCGCGCAAGAGGGAAGGTCCGCAAATTTAGAAAAGAATCCCACGAGACCAAAAAAAAAAAAAGGAAGGAAAGACTGGTTGTGCATTTTGAATGGTTTGTACATGGAATCATGTCATGGTTGTTCCGCGGTTTAGAATATAGTGAACGAATAGAAAAACAAACGAAACAAAATCACGCTACAGGATGCGATGGACCTCTTGAAATTATGAAAATCAGATCGAATAAAGAATTTTCCCTCCTCCGATGTCTCCTGCTCGTGTTTTGAACACAGTTGCTTTGCCCGCATATGCGCTTGATCGGATTTAGGGGGGGGGGGGGGGATTAAACACTGCTGGTTACCAAGCTTGTGCGAATCTTAAGATCCCGAAACAGTCGAAATGTTCCGGACCAACCTGCGGAAACCTTAGTGACAATTGTCTATTTGGTCGACATTCTGAACGCTCAACTGCTGCCCTCTTTGTGACATATCTCTTTCAGCACATAGCGACAACAAGGTTCAGTCGTTCAACCTGATTTCGACTAGCCGGCAATACGCTGGCGAAAACGATCTCGGCGGAGATACTGGGTGCAATATGCGTATGAGTTCTTTCTTGGAACCATCTTTGTTACCACCTTTGATCGCCACCGTGACTTGATGCTGGCGGCGAAACTTCTCCCGCAACGAACGTTTCTCCGAGATTTTATTCTTGGCCAGGGACGCCAAGAAGCAAGAAGCAGTAAACTACAAATTATGAGAGAGAAGCTATAATCGACTGCCCAAGAAGCTGGGAGGGCCACTGGGTGGCATCGGAAGAGACCGCGACAGCTCGGATCCGAAATAAGATACTGGTGCCTCACAGGAACTCACTGCTGGACCACTAAAGCATACCCGCCGTGTCTTTCTCCCCGTTTTTATTACCGGCGCCTCCCTTCTCACAACAGTCTAACTACTTCCCAGGCAGTATTTACGTATATGCCTGAGTCCGAACTAGCCACTACAAGGAGAGGGAAAGGTAATCCTGAAGACGAGGAGGGATGGATCGCGGATTCGAAGCTGAAGCGGCAAGATACGAAGGAGGTAGTGCCTTTGGGATGACGCCTCCCCTCCCCCCCCCCTCCTTCTCCTCTCATCTAGGAATTCAAACTCTGTCGATGATTTATGACTCGACTCCTCCACAGACTTATGACTCGACATCAAAGGAGTATGTAGTACCAACAACGGATAAGCACCTAACGCCGTGCTAGAGTCGAGTCGGATGGACAGGAGTGGAGAGACAATCTTAGGATATATAGACACAACAAAAGTCTCCAGATTGTCACACGTTAATTTTGGTCAGGGACGGGTGAGGATGCCTGACTTGGCACAGCCTATCTTGCTATAATTCAAGTTCAGCCGACGACAGAAGATCAAATTCGTATACTGATACATAATACCTTGGAAAAAAGTTCGGACGTACCACAACTTGAGTGAACTAGGCAGTGAAGCTACCGTTTGTCATGATCTTACTACAGAGCTTGAGTCCTGGAGGGAACACGGACATCCGTTTACATCTCAGATTTGGGAAACCATGAGCAGATCGCGCCACCTCTTCGTTAAAAACACATCTTGTCACTATCAGCAAATAGGAACCGGAAACAACTTCTGGAAGCGGGCGACCCTTGAGGAGTGCCGGGATTCTTTCAATCCGTTGAAAACAATTTCCCATGCCGTTCTCACTGTCTTACAGAAGCTTGAAATTGGGGACAATGATTCTCTCAAGCCTCATAGTGTTGACCTGTACCTGCAAGTGACCAAGTGCACGGATGGCAAAATGATACTCAAGCTCATACTTCGGTGGAGATGGCATTGTAAACCCGGGACTAGCGAGGCAGAAGCAACTTCAAATCGGCTTCGGTGTGTTGGTTATGGCCACACCAGAAGAAGCAGACCAGATCGAGCGCATCTTACCCGCTAGCCAAGATGCAGCGGAAGAGACAGCTACTGGCAGTCGGGGCCGGACAAGTACGGAAGGGGTGAGCAGCGGGGGGAAACTCTTGGAAGAGAACAGCAGCATCATTCCGTTGAACAGACCGTTTGAATATTTCCAAAACGGGACGCCTGACGGGTGGAGTGAGACAAGTTCAGACCAAAAATCGGAGGAGGTGGACTGACTTCTGGACACAACCACTCTCAAGCAAAGTTTTCCCGAATTTGACTGGGATCCTGTCCGTCACCGCACGAGAAAATTGTTTGACTGTTCCAAGAGAGTCGGAAGGACCGATAGTATTCCACTGCTATTTCCCGCTGTCTTCTGTGATGATGATGATACGACCTCCTTCCCTTCCCTTTTCACCTTCACTGCCACCGTCACCGTCACCGTCCCCTTAGCCTTCCTTCCCCCCTCCCCCTCTTCCCTTTTCTTGTAAATCAATAGCACTCATATACCTATCAGATGAGTTTCCATCTGTTTTCCACAGCAGTATACGAAGCAGGTAAAAATGCTGTTCCGCCTGCTCACAACCGAATAGACCCCCGCTCCCCAGCGCTCACTGGGTCATGTTTGTGCCTGCTGTTCCGGAACTCTCCCTTCTCCTCTTCTTGGTTGATTGGAGATGTTCTATCAATAGGTCGACTACACAAACTTCCCTGTTTGTCTAACATCGTCCGTGAACCTACTGGTACGCCATCGGTATATACCTAGGTCCGGGGGGGTTTCGCCACCCACCAAAGGGTTCTCGACGCGTTTTAGGTAACTTCCAATTCCCCCGGCCCCGATCCTCCTCCGATCGCGCGTTCGATCTCTTGTCCTCAATCTTCTCATGTAGTAGTTTACCATCATCCCATAGGTGATTTAATCAATAATTAGATTCGCCGTCTCTATCCCTAATGACAGTCATCTTCAACTTTGGAAAAACCCCTCAAAGAGTTGGTTTTCAGTCACAGTCACTGCTGTATACCATTTCTCATCGTCATTCTTCCCCACATCATCAGCAATCATGGATCACCGCAACCGCCGTGGTCCGCCTCGTGCACCACCGCCACCACCCCCTCCGGCAGGACCTCCCCCGCCTTTCGGGGAACTAAAAGGGATGGCCTGGGATCCGATCAAGAAGCGGTATTACTCTGTGAATGCTTCTTCTACTGCGTCTTCTTCTTCCGCTGCTTCCACTGCTTCTTCGATGGCGAACGGGTCTGCCTGGAGAGCTAGACCGAGTATGGGAAGCGTGCGAGGAAGAGGAAGAAGGGATCGAGATCGTGGAAGAGGAGATGAAGTGATTGATGGGGAATCTGGACTACGAAGAAGTTCGGGAACATCTGGAAGGACAATGGGGATAGGAAGGAGGGACGTTCGATTTGACGAGAGTTATCAAGATAGTCTGAGACCAAGTGGCGACAACGTCGACAACGTCGACAACGAAACAGTGATGAGGAAAAAGAAGAAGAAGATGCAGATACGGGAAACGGCACCGTCGTTACTTTCTTCTCGCCTAGCACCCCGACCACCGCTTAACTCAATGAATGCGACGGAATCAGATGCAAACACAGGTGCTGTCAGGACACGAGACCAAATCCGGATGAACTATTCACCTTCCTTACTTTCTTCCTCTGCATTCGTTGACCGCAGTCGCGGCCTTCATCTTCGTCGTTCACATACCTCCTACATATATGGCAATCTTCGACCATTTCATGAATGTCCAAAATCTGAACATTATTACCAGGACGCGTATCTTCCTGCTCCACTCTCTTGCATTGTCTCCATCCCCTCTTCTTCATCTTCTTCTTTATCTTCTTCATCGCGGTCCACATCATCATCGCGCTTTCGAGACCGGGAACGGGGAACAGCCGGGGGCAACCCTCGAACGAAAGGCAATCCAACACTCGTGGGTGATGTCCGAGGATCAATTACTGCAATCCGATACGAGTATAATCCCGAGACAACGCCAAGGTCCATCGTGGAGGAGCAAGTTGAGAGAACGTGGAACGAGGAGGGTTATCACGACGGCTACGGGCCGGGAATAGTGTCTCTGAGTGGTGGTGGTGGGCGTGGGAGAGAGGTAAAGACGAGGAAAGAGATGTGGGAAGACGGGAGACGATACTGGGTTGATTATGATTTGGGAAGTCAGGTGGGTCTTCGGTCTTGGTTGTGGTTCATCCCTTTGCGGTCGCTATACTAATCTCCGGCTTTCTACTCTATCTCTTCTCCCTCCGCCTGAACTCCAGATCACCTCAATCCACGCATCCTCCACGACCTACACCGCACTTTCATTCGGCCCAGTCCCCCGACTCGTTCTCTCCCCAATCCCTCCCGTCATGTTAGACTCCTTTGGCCTTTTTCCTTCTTCTTCAGAGGACCAAGATCGCCCAACCGTTCTCTGGGAACTCACGAAGTTGAGGGACGGGTGGTGTATGGACACAACTTTGGGTCGCGGGGAAGCTGCAGGTGAGGGTGGCGCCGGAGAACGAGATCCGGTGGGAGGAAATGCAATTCTTATCGGTGGGAATAAACAGATGATGTATGCGAAAGATCTGGCAAATCCGACATTTGAGAGTGTTAAAGTGCATTCGGATGTCCTTTCTGTCGCGATGATCAATGTGGTGAGTCCATACATCCGCGAGGAGGTTCTGCATCATATCTCTTTGACAGCTGGCCATATATCATACGACTTATGCTAACGTTTCACTCACTCAAAACCTACCCCGCCAGAACGAAGCGATCGTAGGCCTTCGCTCTTCTCAAATCATGCACTACGATTTCCGACAACCTTTAGCCAAATCCGGCTCAGTCCGAGGATCACTCTCAAAATCGGTGACCAATGTCCAAGTATTTGATGAAAGTCGTGCAGGCTTAGGGATTGGAGGTGGGAGAGGCTTGTTGGCGGGTGGAATGGGAAATGAGGTGTGTTTTGGCGCTATCTGTAGAGGAACTGGAAAGCTAACGGACTTTTGGACGCGTGTTTTACCACACTAGCTCTCGTTCCTCGATATGAGATTCGCAACAGCCCAACCTGTCACTCGCTATGATGGACACGTCAATGACTGTCGGATCGGACTAGTAAGCTGTCCATCCTTTCCTCTTTTTCTCAAACACACACCATCACTTACACCCCGGCCCCCTTCTTCTCCTCCTCTTTCTTTCTTCAACAGGGCCTAGCAGTAACCCCCTCATCTTCAGCCATCTTCGCCGCTGGCTCCGACTGCCGTCTTCGATCCTGGAACCTCCTCGACGGATCCTCAATCACCTCCATCCATTCTCCTGACTCGGACGAAAGGATTCCCTTGGACCCACTTAATAAGCTGTACGATTCTCCGATCTCGGGACTGGAGATGCAGAGGGAAGGCGTACTGAACGTACTGAATGGAAGGAAAGTCGAGGTGTATGCTGTTAATCGCGATTTGTTGGTATATGGCAGGGAATGAGGGAGTGAAAAAGGGATATAATTGATGATGCTTATATTGGGATACAAATGCATGCACAGCCGAGTGTGACTTGTTCTATTGCTAATTCTCTCCGAAGGAGATATGGTTCTATAGGGCATCTTTCCTCTTTCCTCCTTCTTCCTCCCTTCAATCGCTTTACTGGATACAGCAACTTCCCGCCTCCTCGCCCGCTCCCCCAGCGGTCGGTAACCTCTGCTCGCCGCCGTGTCTCGCTCCCTCACCATCAGCATCGTAACCAGGGTTAAACTGATCTCCTGCTTTACTGTTGCCGTTGTTGTGTTTCCCGAGCTGACTGCGCTTGAACGCGTTCGCAACGTCGAGCCGACGGCCTGAAGGTGTGAGGAAAGGGAGGATTTGGATTGGTTCCGAGGGTTGAGGTAGAGGTCTGGTGGGCAGTTCCACCGTTGTCTGTGAGAGAGTAATACCGATAAGATAGCAAAGACTGGTCAGAAAAAGAACCGGCAGCATAATTTGTCTCCAAACCAGCAGACCGCTTCCAAAAACAGAGAAAGAGAACACTTACCCCATTCCTTTGAGACGCTACCCAATCCAAATCGGGCATCTCCACTTTGAACGTGACATACAAATCCCCCTTCGGCGCCTTTTCATCCGATTTTCTCATTCCTTCTCCCACGACCACGACCATTTCTCCCGGTTGAACCACTTTCGAACCTCTAGGAATGTTAAACGCGCATGGACGGCCATCGAGGTGATAGAAGAGAACACGGGAAGGTGGGAGACCGAAGAGGGATTCAGAGAGAGTGATCGAGATGGAGAGGTGGAGATCGGGAGATTGAGGGAGGGTTTGAAAACTATGGTGGGGGAGAACGTGGATGTTGAAGATGATGTCGGCAGCTGGTGGTGCTCCGGGCTGTCCGAGATGACAATACGCGCACACGGAAATGGGATTCAGAGGGGGGGGGATAGATGTCAGTTTCGAAGAGTTCATTTGAATATAATCTCTTCCGCTTTCGACTCGAAACACGTCCCACTAAAAAGAAAACCCAGACCGGCATCACATCCCATCGCGCCCGCCCGCTCGGACTCACCACCTCATCTCCTTCCCCGGTCAGAACGATCCTCTCTCCTTCCATGCTTCCCTTCGGTAACGCGACATTCAATCGAACTTTCTGAGGTGACACTTTGGTTCCATTACATTTTCGACATTTGTCTTTTTCTCGATGGATGAGACCGGTGCCGTGGCAGGGAGGACAGGTCATCTTGACGTTGCCGATCAGGCCGGCTCCGAGCTGGTGGCGAAAGAAGGGGGGGGTGAGAAACGAGGGACGAGTGATCGAGGGACGAGAGATCGAGGGACGAGAGATCGAGGGACGAGAGATGGACGTAGCGAGAAGCGGGAAGAGGACAGAGGGGGGTGGCGGCGAAGGAAGCACGAGGGGATTTGGAAGTCCCATTTTGAGATGTTATTGTCGAAGAACAGAAAAGAAAGGTGGAATAGGGATTTCGTCAGCGTTAATTTCTTGTTCTGGTCCTCTGCATTTCTTTTGGCTGATTCCTTTTCCTTCGATCAACTTTGCTGGCCTTGGCCGTCCCCGTCGCTAACGCCGACGCCATTAAGATGCTACAAAAGTCCTCGGGCGTGACTCGGCCCTCTAGTCAAGTGTATGTCTCCATGTCTCGTCGGATACAGACTGTCACCAAGCATACACACGCTGAAGCACAGATTCCAATCTGAACGAAACCAGGCAGACAGAAGGACAAAGAAACCTGGGACTCACATGCCTCTGACCCATAACCCATCCTTTCCCCTCACATTTCCCACATTCCCTCTTCACAGATCCTCGTTTGACGCCTTCTCCTGAACAATGTGTGCAAGATCGATCGCGGGTGATCGCGAATGTCTTGCCTTGAACCTCTTTCTTCTGCTTCGGCTTCTGCTTCTGGTTCTGCTCCGCCGAAGAAGACGACGAAGAGGAGAAGGAAGAGGAACCAAGATACGCAGTCTCGAGATCGACTACGAAATCGACATTCGTATTCTTCGGCCGACGTGGTTTTTGAGTTCCCGATCCTGAACCTAGATCGAATTCGAATTCGAATCCACCACCGCCCCCGAACCCTCCACCCATTCCGCCAAACATCTGTTCGAACAGATCTTCTTCTGAGAAACCCCCACCTCCACCTCCACCGCCGCCGCGCTTCATCCCTTCCCGCCCTAACCGATCATACGCCGCTCTACTCTCCGGGTCGATGAGCACCTCATAGGCCTCGGAGATTTCTTGGAATTTCTCGTGCGCAGACGGATCTCCAGGGTTCTTGTCCGGGTGAAAAAGACGGGCTTGCGACTTGTATGCTTTTCGGATGTCGGTCGGTGAGGGGGAAGGAGAGGAAGAGAGTGAGAGGAGGTCGTAGTAGATGGTGTCGAAAGGGGGTGGCGAGGAGGAGGACATGGTGGTGGGGACAAGCGCAGCCTGTTGCGAGTAAAGGAAGCGCGACGGGGCGAGAGAGATATTTACGGTGAGAAACGGAGGGTGAATGAAGTTGAACCTGAGCGAATTGAATGAATGTTTGTTTTTGTCGGTGTGGTACTAAAGCGGGTCGGATCCAAGAGACAGTGTGGTGATCGGAGGGGCGAGCAAGGGCGATGGCGATGACGAGCCGTATGCAAGAATGATGGTTGCCCTGCGAAGAGTGATATCTGATTATTTTCTATGAAGCGACTCCTTCGCACACTCCATATTTTCCAAGATGGCATTTTCGGGACTGACAACCAATCCGACGAATGATACTCGAAAGTAGAACACGTTGGCCATGCATGCATGATCTGGGAAGATCGTGGTTTGAGTCCTGGACCCCCCCATCCCGCCCGCCCGCCCCGCCTTGAAATGAAATGACCCAGTGACACTGGTAAAACGCGCAAAAAGGGGGGAAGCGGGGAGGGGAGCGGATCACAGTGGCGATAACACGGATCCGGGTGCAGACCCACAAAAAGGGGGGTGGGGGTGGAAAAGAAAGGGGGGGAAAATATAACATTAGGTAAGTTCACACTCACTACTGGATGACCCCGAATAGAGCAGAGCAGAGCAGAGCGCAACCCTGACTCCAGGCAGACAAAGGGGGCGGGCACGGGGAGAGCGCGTGGGAAGGCCGGGATTATGTGGCGTTATCTCCGTTGAGTGTTTGTTTCACGTGGTCGGGGTGTGCTCGGTCGCAGTTGGGAGTGTGAGTTTGCCCTGTAACCACCCCCCTGGTCGCTCTGCTCTGCTCCACCCCCTCCCCCTCCCCGCTTCCCCTTCGCCTTCCCCTCCCACGCGGAAGCACTCGGAACGGCGACGACGACGACGACGACGACGACGACGGGGACGGGGAAAAGCACGAACCCGACAACGACGAGGTGAGCAAGGGAGATAACTAACTATTCACAGCTAGTCTATTCCTAGGAAAGTTGAATTTATATCATTACAATTCCCACCTACAAAGATAATAACGAAAGGGTAGTCGAGTCAGTTTCCTTTCGAAGCCGAACCGAATCGAACCGAACGTCTCGTTGAGCGACAACGGTATTCACATCCTCCCACCTCCCTCCCTCCCTCCCTTTCTTCACCCCTCGTCCTCCAGGCACATTTACTTACCTCGCCTCTCTTCCATCATGTCGTCCAGCACTCTCGTCGACCCACACACCAAGTCCATCTATCCCTCCTCTCCTTCCACCTCCTCTTCCTCCTCTCCTTCCTACACACCTTCGGCTCATGCGGTAACCCTCATCGCACTCCCGCCCTCGGCGTTAGAATCCCACATCAGGGTCGCGAGAGAGGCCGTCACGAACGTTGTCGATCAAGGCGTCGAGAAGGTCGAAGCGGTCGTCGGTCGTTGGACCAAGTTGGAGAGAAGAGTTGAAGGTGGGCTTATTGATTTGATTCTTTCGTCTTTCATATTTCTCCCTTTCCTCTTTCCTCTTTCTTTTTCGTCTTTCCTCTTTCTTCCCTCTCCCCTCTCCCTCTCTCCCTTTCTCCCCACCGCCTGTTGATCCTCCTTTCGTTTGAGCTCAAATGGGTATTTCATAAAACAATCGCTTCTTCCTCTTCCTCTTCCT
>JANGFI010001397.1:0-14696 GCA_025758705.1 Goffeauzyma gilvescens
GGAGGAAGGAGGGGGGTCAGAAGGTTGGGGGGGAAGGGGGTGATTTACCTTTCTCGGGTTAATATCGAGTGAGACCTATCTAGGGTGAGAGGAGAGGGGAGGGGAGGGGAGGGGAGGTCGATCGCTCGAATGAATGAATGAACGAGTGGACGAGATTCAGGTACAGTTGTTTGACAGCTACCTTCCATCTCCATCTCCATCTCCATCTCATGCGTCGTCGTCGTCGTCGTCGTCGTCGGTCGGGGTGGAGGGTCATCATCCCTTACCTAACAAGCAAGACATGAGAGTACAGTGCAGTGCAGTGCAGTGCAGTGCAGTGCAGAACAGCACACCGGTTTAACCTCACTCCGACTTATTTCATGTCGTTTCGTTCGTAATAACTCGCGGGCGGGGCGCAGAATAACGTGACATGACTTCACGTCACTTGGGGACAAGACTTTACAGGTAAATCACTTTACTGGTTTCAGGACCGTAAGAAAGGTGGCGGTGGCGGTGGCGGTGGCGTTGGCGTTGGAAGACCGATCAGAAAATTCACCGACACGATCGCCCCGCGGGCCCTGCTTTCTTTGGAATGGGGGCGGGGATTTTTTTTGGTTTTATCTCTTCCGTTTCTTTCCTTTCTTTCGGTTTCTATCTTTGTTTCTTCCGTTCGTTTCTTTCCTTTTTTTTTCTCGTTTTTCCTTTTTCGTTCTTTTCGTTCTTTTCTTTCCGTTCTTTCTGTTCTTTTCGTTGTTTTCTCTTTTCTTTTCTTTTTGATGTTTTTTCTTTCTTTCTTTCTTTCTTTTCTGCTTATTTTTTTGGGTTGGATGGTAGGGAGGGCTCTTGGGGAAAGCGCGACAGAAATTGAAAATAATAACGATATGGACAAGACAGGACAAGACGAGGCAAAAAAATACGAGGAAGGGGTCGCAGATAATGGGACTGATGGAAAGAAGTTGTGTCGTTAACATGCAGAGAGAGGCCAACAAACAAGCGCATGGGAGGGGACACCTATACAACATGCACAAAATGCACAAAATACATCAATCCAACAACGCGACAAATGAGGCGAGTGACGGTCGGGGGTAGATATCCAATATTTTCATACAGCGTCGGTAAGTGTGTGGCAACATGGTTGCACCACGCACAGGACCTACAGCAACGCATTCGGATTCTCTCTTTTTTTGTCCTTTTTGCAACACGCTCTGAACGGGAATTGCGAGCCCCGCCCAAATTAAGACAGCTCGAACCTAGGTATGAAAGTAGTGCGACAAGTACTAGCAATAGAAATAGTCTCAGCATTTCAGATCCGCGGGGTTCACACCGGGTCAGATAAAGTACAACAAAACGACAAGAGACACCCGCTCTCCTTGTCTTTGCCTTCCATCGTTCCTTACGACATATTTATGGCTGAGAATCAAACAAGCTGTGCATCATGTCATGGTGTCAGGAGAGATCTGTTGAAAGTTGGGGAACGATGGAGATTGGGGTGGGGTGAGATGAGGCAAGGAAGACACATGGAATCACTGAACAATGGTCGTCGGCATACATGAATCCTGAAGGTGCTCTTGGGAGAACTGAGAGTCTGCAATGCTGCATGTGCTGCGTCCTACTTTTGTAAAAATGGCGGGTTCGCCATCGACGAAAGTGAACTGTACCTACTCCTCGTCTATTGAGGGAAGTGATTCAACGCTCGCAAAGGAGGCCTTTCTCCCTGCTGGAGGTCTAACCCTGGGGAGGGTGTCCGGGGATCCGAACCGTTTGATTGGGGCGTAGTGGTGGCGGACGACTCTTCTTCAGATCGGCTCGTAGGGGTCGTAGAAGACAAGGAGCCATCAATGAGGTTCCGATGTATGCTTGCCGAGGTAACACTTGGCACTGATGTCCAAGTATGAACAACCCCAGAAACCGGCGATGTGTGAGTAAAAGTTGAAACCGTTTGTAACAAGGGAGCCTGTCGCTGTTCTGGATGTTTTGAGTACAGTCAAGGCGGGTTCAGTTCAAAATGCAAAAAGGGGTGCAACATTCGTGATTGGTGGGATCCGCATTGCAAGAAAAGAAAGAAAGAACAATACAAAGGAGAAAGAGAAGGCCAAATAACAGAGAACGTTAGACACAGTGCATATCTAAGTAGACCGCCATTCACTTACTCGGATACAGACGAATGTATACCTTGAATCCATCGCTATACATGCGTTCCAACAACCACAAGCGTCTTGAATATAAAGTCATCAACCCCTCTGCTTTCGCACTTTTGGCCTCGTCTGTTTCCGCTGAGGCGGTTGAGAATACACACCACCCGTACATTCCCTTCTCTGATAGATTCCCAAAGAGCTCAGTCATGGAGGACAGGCGTCCACTAGTTGGGCAGTTACCCAGTGTCGGAATAAGCTTCTTCTGGTGTTCCCAATGTGAGTGCAATATGCACCATTCACGGTTCGTAAGAACGGGCTGCAACAGCCCTTCTGGAACCGGTACGGTGCCCTGGGATAGCTCAAGATTTAATTGAGTAATCCCAGCGTCAGACAAACTTTCCTGGTCCCTGCTGTATTGCGCAGCGGCAGCTGCTGCGAAGCGATTTTCGAGCAAAGGACGACCCCGAGTGTTCTGCATTGTCGACATGACGTGTTGGAGGTTGTAACTTCGTGGGAAAGTAGGCAGGAAGGGGGGAGCGGAGTGGGATAAGAGTGTATTGAAGCGGATTTTGAGCGGGGGATGAAGGAAAGGAGTGCGGGGATGACGAAAGGGAGGAGACCCTCCTGAGCCATATTGTCCCATTCGAGTGGGTTTTCTCACTCCACCGAATGACTCGTATATATACTCAACGGCTGAGGGCGATATCGGCAATACAACCTGGCTGTCTACTGCTAGAAAGGCTCATCCCCGCGGATAAGCTGCAAGCAGTATCACAGGAAGCATCCAAACGGCCGGACTAGAGCTCAAAGTCTGAAAGGAATCAACGATAAGCAGAATGGGGAGAAGGTGTTTCTGCAGTAAGAGTCGCCTACCGGCACAGGCGATACAGCACAACACCGCCTCGTATCCCTTTCCACTACTTTCCCCCTGAGCCATATGAAAGGAAGCAGCAGAGGCACCAAAGCAAAATCGAGAAGGCGAGCCCGTCTAAGTCAAAGTCGATACTGGACACAGACAACGAACCACAACATGGACCGAAGCTGAACAGCAATTTGATGGAAGGGAAAGCTAGGGGGGAGGGAAGGTGGTGGACGAGAGAGGTGCGCGTCCGCGATTCAGTTCCCGCATTGCACTAGCGCCGCTTCTCCCGTCAAGAAGTGCACCTTCGTCACAAACTAGGTACGCCATATCAAAGGAATGACAAGCTAAGAAGTAAAAGACGTGACTAGAGCCATCAGAGTAAGAGAATTCGACGGTCTTGGAAATGCTGAGGTGGAGATTGCGACTGAGTTTTGGCTTCAGACCTTATACTGACGAAAAAAAAAAGAATTTTTAGCGTTTCGAACTTGAATTCCTAACGCTGCAATGAACCACGTACACAAGGGAATGAGAAGAGACGACGAGAAGCAAAGACCAAACTCAAACGATCAAACGGAGAAAAGCAAGACGTCCGATTCGTATAGAATGGACCTGCGCACCGTCGTCCGTAAGGGAGCATGTGCTTAAACACCTGCTCAGCGTTTCGATACTGACTTTCTTTTGACCCCTTGTTGTGCATATCTAAGCAAATGACCAGCGGTTGATAAGCAAACGCATAAAAACTGGAGCGATCAAAGGAAGAAAATACAAGTGACTACCGAAGCGAACGGAGTAGGGCGGCTGTTTTTCGCTTGAGGCTTGAGCTGACCCAAAAAGATGTCCCGACCTCTCGCGTAAGTCTCGTGCATTGCTGATCAAAGGCAACCGCGACGAACGAATGAGCAATTAGATGAACCAAAAAGGTCCAGAGTAGTACAACACAAAATGGAATTTGTTAGCGCTGTTAAAAATGGCCGACATCGTCTCGCGGCTTGAGAGCATACGTTGTATCACCTCGTTGGGATTTCCAAGTTCGACTTGGTGTAGATAAATTGAACTGCGATTTTCCACGGTAACGACCACCACCTGATAAGCGAAGACATAACCAGAAACATCAAAGCAGCAACGCAGATCTCTCGGTGATTCAGGTTGGACACGAGGACTTGGTCCCCACTGAGTGGTTGTCCGGTGAGGAACATGGATCTTTGAACGCTTGGAATTTGACTTTCCCCAAAGATTGGAGGAAGGGGGGGGGGGTTGCAAGCGAAGCTTCAGAAGTGGTCACGTCCAAAGAAAGACAAGAAGGTTTGGGTACACAGATGGTGCTAAGGTCGCTCTCTACTCCGTTTGCTCATTCCCTTTGTATTCTACTGGGTTTTCGCATGCAGTGGATATCCTTCTCTTTTTTAAGGCCGCAATGAACCGCCCAATGCCTCCCCGTATCAGCCCTCCGAGTATACACACATTAAATCCATGCAATCCCTGTATAGATTAATCCCGGATGCTGCCTGTCATGTCCTTATCTGTTTGCTCATTCTCTATATATCCCTCCTTTTCCTCGTTTACCCCTTCGTCGCCTTCATCATTGTCGTTGTGGGACCAGCAGACCCCGATTGGCAGGCAACCTCTCCCACCGGGCACCGCGCGAGACATGAGAGACCCAGGTCGTCAACACAGGAACCGGAGAATTAAGTAACAAGAGGGGGGGGGGGGGGGTGTGCTTTTAGGGTAGATCAGGGCGGATTTCCAACGACGCCGTCGCCCGATCTCTCGATCATTTCATCAATCGTTCTATCGATCAATAACAATGAGTCATCTATCACCATCGTACAATCATCACCGCTGAACAACCCGCACTTTTACGACTCTGAACACCTCAAGCAATTGCCTCTGATCAAATCAACACGAGAATCACAATTCAAACAACAATCGACCAACATCCAAGTACCATCGCTGTCCCTGGACAATTTCAGCGGCGTCACGCGTCTGTCACTGATCATCGACATTATCTCTATATCAGCGAACCCCACCAACGGTCCTTTGCGACCGGGTACAGACGAATCCTATAAGCTTGAATCCGCTTCTCCCCATTCCAATCCATCCTTATCACTGGTCGTATACATCCTGTTCCCACTCTCCCTTCATCATGTCTCTCCGATTATCCTTCAAGAACGGTCCAGGGTTGACCCATAAGATCGCGCCGGCGTCACCTATACCATCACTAACAACGACGTCTTCACCTTCCCCTGTCCCGAGCTCTACCTCAATCTCAACCAACCCAACCTCTATAGTACCTTCCGAATCACACCTTCTTCCTCAACCTACTTTCTACCCGCAAGAACAACGCAACACCGCCCTCTCTTGCCAGATCCTTAACGCTACCCTTCCCTCATACCTCACTCCCGATCAAGACCCACTCGGTGCGCGTGGTGTCCCCATCTTTCACCCAACCATCGACGAATTCGAGGACTTTGAAGCCTACACCAAGTCCATCGAGCCATGGGGCATCGTTTACGGCACTGTTAAAGTAGTTCCCCCTCCTGAATGGGTCAACGCGCTCCCTAAACTCGGTCCATCCGAACTCTCCGCGATTAGGATCAAGAAGCCGACTGAACAACAGATGGAAGGACGAGCGGGTTTGTTCCGTGCTCTTCAGATAGAGAGATGTAAAGTGTTTACGTTCAAACAGTGGGTAGAACATTGCGGGAAAGATCAGTACAAAGCACCGACCCCGGCAGAGGTAGAGGCGAAGAGGAAGAGAACGGATGGACCGATTCCACCGGTGCCGGTCAAGAGAAGAAAAATCGGTACGCAGGTGACTGCTGGGCTAACGATCAATGTCGAGAATCAAGCGACTTCAGATGGTCAAGACATCACCATGCAGTTGAGTGAGACAGTGGTGATTCAGGGACAAACAGCCGAGGGACCGGTGCAAGAATTCGTGATCAAATCTGAGATCAATCCCAGTAGTACTACTCCCGGCTCTGCTGAATTGCCCTCGCCGAGACGAATCATGCCAAGACGAGCAGTGCGTGATCATCCTGCTTCATCTCGTTCTCCGCTTGCATCAACTCAGACCCGACAACCATCAGGCTCCACATCTAAACCACCGACCCCGAGTACCCCTGCCCTGAAGTCAAGTCCCAAGAAGAAATCTGATGCTGCACTCAAAGACGCTCATGCCGAGTACGATGAATGGTACGACTCCTTCGACCCGCTCACTTCCTGGCTTCCCTCGAACACAAAACCGGAAGACTACACGTCTGAGCTGTGTCACCAGCTTTTGCGAAAATATTGGCGAGAGATGGGAATGGGATCCTCCGCATGGTATGGCGCTGATCTCAAAGGATCTTTGTTTTCACCCGAGACTAAGAACTGGAATACAGTGACGTTGCCGAGTTTGTTGAAGAGGTTGAATTTGAAGAAACCTTTGCCAGGGGTGAATACAAGTTATCTCTATTTTGGAAGTTGGAGAGCTACTTTCCCATGGCATGTCGAGGATGTAAGTCGATGGAATTAACTACCTCCTCCCCCCCCTTCCCTCCCCTCACTCACCCTAAGCGGCCTCCCGCTGATACCGCCTTACTCTATATCTACCACAGTGCTTCCTCGGCTCTATCAACTACATCCACTTTGGGGCTCCTAAAATCTGGATGACCATCCCGAATGCGAAAGCCGACGCCTTCAGCCGGCACATGCGTTCAGCTTTCCCGACAGACGCCAACAAATGCCCCAACTTCCTCGCTCACAAAGCCTTTCTCTGCTCTCCTCACAACCTTTCGAACTCTAGCATCCAAGCAAACATCGTCGTTCAACATCAGCAAGAGTTCATCCTGACATTCCCCGGTGGTCTCCATTCTGGATTCAATGTCGATCTGAATGCGGCATCTAGCTGTAATTTCGCTCTCGATTCTTGGCCGGAATATGGTAGGAAATGGAACCCGTGTCTCTGTCGAGATGATACCGTCCGCATCGATGTCGATGCTATTTTTGCCGAATCCGCCGCGAGAGATGCCGAGCAGCTGGCTAAAGACGGTAGGAGAACGCAGAGAGAGAACAAAAAAGCAGACAAGGAGGACCCGACTAAGCCTGCCGCCCCCGCTCAGAAACGGGTAAGGGTAAGGAAGAGTCGAGCGAAAGCTGCTAAGAATGCAGAGAATGCCGGCGTCGCATGTATCTTTTGTCCATTACCTGAACAAACCGACCTTTCACCGCTTTGTAACCCAACTTCGGAAATTATCGCCCTGGCGAAGAAACCAGTCCCGACAGCTCACAAGACCTGCGTCTTGTCAATGCCGACCTTTCTCGAGCTAAACAATTCGAACGAGGTCATTGGATGGGAGAAAATCACGAAATCTTGTCAAGACCTCCCATGCTATAGCTGTAAAGTTTAGGCCGGCGCCAAGACTCAGTCTTCACGGGTGAGTTTCTCACCAGATTGTGTCTCTTCGTGATCGTATCGCTGAGAGATTTCGAGGACTGATTTCCCGGCGGCCTTTCTTTCTCTCACGTAGGCAAATTGCCCTGAAGCTTTCCACGCCACATGCGCCCAGTCCGATCCGAGATTGAACCTCATAGTCCGCGAGTGATCGCAGCTTACTAGAGTACTCGGGATTGATTCTATAATAAACATCAGCGTCTTCTGTTCCAATCACAGTATCGGGGACCAGGACCGCAAAGATGGAGGCGATCAGGTCAGGTCTTCATGAGAAAAAGCTAGCCGCATCGCAGAACCTCTTGCGTCCCCGTGACATCTTGGTGAAGTTCGATGGCAGTACCGGTTACTTCGATACTCATCTTCACCGATTCTGGGAAGACAACGAGACGGCAGCATGGGAGGGTATTGAGAGGCGAATTGGCGATAATCCGTCTCGAGTTACATTCACAACTTTCGACCTGGACGAAGTGGTTGAAGGGGGTTTCAAGAGAGGAGGGAGATTGGCGTCATGCTCCGGGGTTTGTTCTCGCAAGCTAATCAGCTCATTTGAACTCGCGATCATAACGAAAGTATCGCCCTCCTCGATCGTCAGCCGGTCTGACCATTTGGAAATGATCCCATACATTGCAAGATCGAGTGCGATTCGGTTTCGGGGCTTCAAGACTGGCTGGGTCTTTCTTTTTTGTATTTCTTCATAAATGACGACGTGTTTCTCGCCCGTCGGTTGGTCGAATCACATCTGTATTTGAGTATCTCTCAACATCATGATTATTTTCTATGTGGCTTCTCTTCTTCAATTCCATGATCTTAACGCCATCGCATCCTATTCTCAGCAAAAACGTGACGCTCAGAATTTGTAACGACTTGGCCGCGATAGTTGCATGCCGAAACCCCTTATGCGGCGGCTCAAACCCATACGATTCTAAGCTGAATAAATCATTCTTGATACTATAAGATCCCCCGTGCTACACCACCAACTCCTCATCCGAATCCGGCTCCCATTCAAGATCCACATCGGAATTCTCCAGCTCCAACTCAGCATCCAACAACTCCCAATCGGGCTCGGCGTCCAAGAGTCTATCCACTTCCTCAGACTCTCCTTGTCGCGCCTTCTTCCCTTCATCGTTGTCCTCCTCATCGCCACCCTCACCCTCACCCTCACCCTCTACCGGAACCTCCTCTCGATTCCTCTTGGCTTCTCTTGCCCATTTCCCTTCCACGAATTCCATCACATCTTGATGCGTGACCAAGACGACAGCTACCCTTTCATCTGTAAATGAAGCTATTTCATGAATGATCATGCGGGATCGAATCAAGATCATTTCTCCTGGTTGAAAGGTCAACTTGAGATCATATTGGGGGAGGACCACATCGCCACCTGAGAAGGGAATATATAATGATGAGCTTAATCCACCAATTAATACTATCTACCGAAATGTGAAGGGAAAATAAAGCCGCACCTTTGAAGTTCCCCACGAACATCATTTCCGTCCAGCCATCAACCACATCAGACGCATCTCGGTGTGGAAGAAGTTGAACGTTCCTCACAATTGTTGCATGGGTGTAGCAAACTTGAAAGTTGGGGATGTTGTGGACATTCAGGAGATGAACCGCATGAATTCCACTCCTTGTGACAGTAGTCAAATGTCTTGCGATACCGGGTATGCAAGTCTTTGTCGACTGCCAGTAACAATGCCGCAGCTGCACCAGGTAAAACCCATGTCCGTCAAATAATTCGTCATTGGCTTTCAGTCGGTGATCGGGTCGATCTGTTCCACCTCGTGAATCCTTTGTGAGAAGGATGCCAAGATGGGGGTCGCCTGGTTGGAGCCTGTGTTGAAAGGATCAAACACTAGTCAGTCAGAAGTGAATCCGTTACCTTGATAGACCATCCAATGACTGAAACACCAGTAGCCTAGGTGAGTTATTCCAACGTTTCCTTTCACCCACTTTTGCAAAGAGCGAGCCAATGATTTTTGTGCTTTGGGCCTTTTCGGTGTGGAGGTCCAGGTGGACTTCCTTGAAAGAATTTCTAAAGAATATCTTCAAGATCGTCAATGAACGACTTTGGCAGACCTACCCTAGTATTTTCTCCAGGGGCGAGCTCATAAATGAAGCTGACAGCGTCATGGAACCGACAGAAAATTGGAATCGGGGCTTGATCAGAGATTTAGATGACAATAGTGTTGTAAGGATTGTGTGGGGCTATGAGTTGACTGCTTCGAGCATGATCATCAACGGCTTCCTTTGAGGAAATATTCGGCAGTCGGATTTTGCTGTACGGGAGGAGTTGCCGGTATGCTCGTGGGACAGGATAGCTTTTGGAAGCCATTTGACTTTACGCGTGATTCTGGACTGCTTGGCCTACTTGTAAGACTCCATGATGGACCTGTTTGTTTAGGAGGGGGGTAATGAACCGCCGGAAGCACCCAAAACATGTCAATTTAAGCAACACCCTCAAAGTGGGAACACACAAATGACCAATCAAACAAACAAATCGGGGTTTGATTTTCTGAACGAATGATCGAATGGACTTTTTGTATTGACAATATTCAACCAAAAGGTAGATTCGTGCCCAGAGACCTCAAGAAAACCGTATTGCGACATGCCAGATGAACAGGAATAACAAAGTGGAACATGAACAGAAGGAACTCAAATCGCAGCTCAAGGTAACAGTGTTGCAAACTCGGTCAAAGGAAACTCAGGGATAAAGTATTTGCAATAGATGATGGTGTCTACTAGAGAGACGCATAATCACCTTTATCTCGTTCTACCTTTTTAATTCCATATCAAGATGCCTTTCCCTCCCTCCTCATGCACAGACAAGCATGTGATTGTTTCGGGACTGTGAAGAAAAAGCAAGACAGAAGAAAAAGAAAGGAAGACTAAAGAGATTGCAAGGAATGTGATAAGAGAAGCATAAGAACTTGATCTATTTATCTGCAATCCTGCAGTTAAATGACCGTAAACCGACGATTTCGCCGATAATGAGGGCAAGTTGCGATAGCTCAAGTCAAGGAGACGTACTAGTTTTAACTTCCAACGTCTTGATAAGGACGGTTGATAGCGGTGTTGAAATAAAGATCGTTGTCTAGACCTTTGAGCTTATCTAAGCTGATTGGTGAACGTATTCCATCTAGCCAAGGTTTGAACTGCCCTGCAGTAGAGACGCTTCATTGCTGGACATCGTTTTGATCTTCGCTCGTCTTCGCCGTCGCCACTGAATATGAGAGAGAGCCGGTCGGTCTTCTTAGTGGGCAATCGACGATCTGGGTAAGATGGTCTCATTGGCTACCTACCCGGTTTCCCTCTTCCCCCGGTGGCCACGCGTGGCTCGCACGTGAAAGAAATGGCAAACTTTGGCAGATCCTCCGTTCCATCGCGACGGGGGAATCATTCCGGGAACGCCGGGCGAGGAGAGTTGTCGCAACATCTCCGTTTCCAAGGTTCTTGGACCGATCGATTGACGACGTTTCATCTGGATTTGTAAAAAAAAAGGTCAACACCCGCAATCATCTACGCCTTCATCTCATCATATTGTAACACTCAGACCTCGTCGTCTTCCCTCCCCATCCCGCCATCCTCCCCTTCCTTTCTCCATCGAAACCCCGCCTAGTCTCAAATGCTCAACCTGTTCGCCCGTCGATCTATCCGCACGATGGCAGCCATTCCAGGACCAGTCGAGTCTTCCATCTATGCCAAGGTGAGACCATTATCCCTCCATCGTATATCGAAGATGTCATTCATCTTTCTCGGCTTCTCTCTGGTCTCGGGCTTGTTCGTCAGGTCGGCTTCGAGAGAGCCGTTACCGTTCACTAAGACGTGTTGCTTACTAATCCCAACCTACAAACCTTCTTCTGATTCAGCTCTCGGAGGCTCTTAAACCGACTTTGATCGAGGTTCAGAACGAGTGAGTGTCCATACACAATGCATTAATAAAGGGGATCGATTGATCACATAATTGAAAAAGTACGAGCTGACCGAGCTGCGCCCCTACCCTCCCTCACATCACCTTTCCATCTACCCAGCTCTTCAAAGCACGCCCATCATTCAGCAATGAGAGCACAAGGTGGTGGTAACGGCGAGACTCGTGAGCCTTTGAAACCCCTTCCGTCATCGTCATCGACCGTCATCCAACCAATCGTTTTCAGGCCTGCTGACCCAAATTGTGATTCCCTTTTTCTTGCCTTTCGTGCTCTCTCCCCTCGTTCGATTTTCACTTATAGACTTCACCGTCACCTGCGTCTCTTCCGAGTTCACGGGTAAACCCCAGATCGCTCGTCATCGACTCGTCAACGGCCTCTTGAAGGAAGAATTTGAGCAGAAAGGATTACATGCTCTCAGTCTGAGGTTGAAGACAGAAGCAGAATTGGACAAGGAAGCTGCAAAAGTCGGGTGTTGTGGGGGAAAGCACAGTGCGGCGTAGTAAATTTGGAGACATGGCACGAGCGTATAACGACAATGTATGATCATAGATAGTTAATGAGGGGGTTTCTTTCCTTGCCATCTCTCTTGCATGCTGGGGTTGGGGCCTCCCATCGTCGGTTAGGTTAGGTTAGGTTACGATCACTCATTCAAATCAACCTGGAGTGCTGCCTTTGACCCTCCGGACTTGCTCCCGGCCGCTGCCTTGGACGAGGAGTCCGCGCCACCAATCCCTCCTTCCATCTTCCTCCTCTTACTAGCCTCGATCATCTCCTTCTTCTTCTTACTCTTCTGTCGTTCAAAGTCTTGAGATTTTCCACCCACATCTTTCCTCGCGATCGGAGCCTGTCTTCTCTGTTTCTTCAAGTTCTTGTTCGGTTTCGGAAGATCCAACATCCAAGACTCGACGGCACATCCCGATGTCCGCATCACGTTCGCGATCGTTCGGAGGTAAGGCCCGTCTTCGAGAGTGAAGTAGGTGATTGCTTTCCCGGATTTTCCGGCTCGACCCGTTCGACCGATTCGGTGGACATACGATTGAACGGTTTGAGGCATGTCTGTGGGGAAGCAAGAGCAAGGGTAAGGGCAAGGGCGAGGGCAAGGCGAGGGTGAGTCAGTATTGGTCTACATCACCCATCCATCCTTAGTGTCGGATCGCAAGACTTTTCCTTGCCGTGCCGTCGTCGTACTCACCATAGTTGACAACGACCTGAACGCCCTTGAAATCCAAACCTCGGCTCATCACATCCGTCACGACCAACATCCAAGTTTTACCCATCCTGAAATCTTCGACCGCCTCCGTTCTTTTCGCTTTACTTCTTTCACCATGTACTACTCCGACTTGAACTCCATCCATGACCAACTCTCGATAGAGGTCATTCGCTCTCTCGATACTCTGGACGAAGATCAGGGTTGGGGGTGGTAAAGCCCCCGCGGCGATATCGTTCCTAAGTGCCATTAGCTTTCCACCTTCACTTCCACAGAATTGTAATTTTTGATCAATCGTGGTCGTTGCTGCATCTTTGATTCCCACGACGATTCGGGTACCGGAAGAACGGAGCCAGGTTCGAGCGATCGCTTCGGGTCCAGCTTCCATCGTGGCTGAGAGGAGGACTTTTTGAACAGATGGATGAGAGCAGGATTGGACGATAGGTTCCGTTTGAGAGAGGAAATCGTGTCCGACAAGACGGTCGGCTTCGTCTAGGATCAAGTGGCGGACGGAAGATAACGAGATTGCGGATGTATCGACGAGTTGGTGGAGTCGTTCGGGTGTAGCGATGAGGAAGTCGATTGCGGGGGGACCAGCTGATGATCCCTTGGCTTCACCCTCAAACACCTCGTTTTCGCCGCCATCACCCTGAACGGTATCAACGACAGCCTTCTCAGTCGCTTTTTCCAACAAGATGACTCTCCACTTCCCGCCTCTAGCCAACTTGAGAACCTCATTCCGTGTCTGGAGTGCGAGTTCGTGGGTCGGAACGAGGATCAAGCTTCTGATCCCCGTCGGCGTCGCTGCGGCTGCGCCGCCGTTGCTGTTGCCGTCCTTTTTTGATTCTTGCGCAGTTTCATTCGAACGGAACGAACGAGAAGGTTTACCGAGTAAGAGGAACAGCGGAAGCAGGTAAGAAAGTGTTTTCCCACTTCCTGTCGGAGCGACCACCATGACATCTCTTCGGACGTTATTCTTATTATTCTTGCTCTTCCCAACCGATGCCATCATCGCACCCGCCACCGCTCCTTGAACACCCCAGATCTGCGTCACTCGATCCATTTCGAGGTTCTTCTTGAGTGTGGCAATCTGGGACGCAGACATGTCGCTCTCAACGGAAGAAAGGAGAGAGGTCATCGAAGTGAATGAGGTTGGAAGAGGAGAAGGCCCTGTGATTTTGATTTTCTGGGGTGGAGGTGCGATTTGGCGCTCGGACTCAGAGTCGCTGTCGCTGTCGTCGCTGTCTGCGCGTTCGTGTTCGTGTTCGTGTTCGTGTTCGTGTTCGTGTTCGTGTTCAGAATCAGAATCAGAATCAGAATCAGATCCGGCTTCATCTTCGATATGCCTCTTCCTCTTCCCTGCACCCTCCCCACCCTGACCAATCTTCATCTTCCTCTTCGACGAGGTCTTCGTTTGTGTCTTTGTGGTCCCAAAGAAATCCAACCCTCCCGTCAAAGGCCCTTTAACGACGGAGACGTCTTCCTCTTCTTCCTTTCCATGCGGACCCGCGTCCGCGTCCGCGTTCGCGTTCCCATGCTGTCTTCCTGTGCGCTTTTTACCACTCTTCGACGACTTGCCAGCCTCGAATAAAGAATGATCTTTTTGAAATCGTTTGTCGTTAAAATTCGATCCTCCGAGAGAGAGGAGTCGGAAAGCGGATGTGGAAGAGGAAGAGGCCATTGTTTGATTATGGATTGAGGTCTGTGGCCAAAACGAGAGTGTTGTTTGTTCGAACTGGTTGAGGTAGAAGCGGTTGGACCTCGTTTCCAATGATTTTTGGGGGGAAGAGCAAAGAAAGCTACTTTGCGTTTTTTAATGATGTGAAGTATTTTGGTCGCTTTGTCGCTTCGTCGTCGTTTTTGTTTTTTTGGCCTTGTATTTCCTCGAACGAATCTCAGGCAGAGATAGGAAGACAGGGGAAGAAGTAATAAGAAAGCCAGCTGGGTAAGACGTCTACTCTGTAAGCTCCGTCTTGCAAAGCACTGAACGGTCTTCTTCTCACTAGACTCATTCAACAGAATAGGACTGACCCCGTTATCCCTCCTGCCTCTGCCTCTCCCCTGACCCCCCCCCCCCTCGCTCACTCACTCTCTTTCCAAATTAATTTCTGTGAGCGCCCCCCCCCCCCCCACCCCTCCCCCTTTTACTACC
>JANGFI010001398.1:0-14700 GCA_025758705.1 Goffeauzyma gilvescens
CTCCACCCCCCCCCCCCCCATTGCTTCCTTCCATCCTAGACTCCGGAACGATTAACAACGTCGATTGTCAATATATTTTCAGCTTCCAGGAATGATAATCTAGGCTTATTCACTGCGTACTTGACACCCTCAGACAGTGATTGATGACCTCAATCGATCATCTCCGCTCAGATTGCCCAAAACAAGAATACCGCGACTCGAGAAGCAATGCAGCACCACCCACCCTAAATGGAATCCTATGAAGCTTTCGACAGGGCATGTCATGCCTTGATCGAGGAAATAAGGACAAAGAGATCACTTCGAGATAGTGATATAGACATATCTGAAGCTGAAGAACCGTCCTGGACATGGTTAGATCATCCTGTGAGTGTTGGATGTGTGGTTTAGAATCTAACGGACTGCGATACCTCGTGCTCACAGGCGAATCTTTTCGCTCAATGGGTTGATTCTCCTTGGAATTGATGGCAGAGATCGACAAGGCATGGGTACCTGCTCCGAAAACCAAGGAAATGCATTGGAACACACTCTCCAACAGGGTCATCGGAACACCATAGGCAGAACGAGGCAAGTCCAATCGACGAAGTCCCAGTCCCTGAATCGGAAATGGCAACAGAAGAACAGGATCCAGCGGGAAATACCGGTAATGGCGCTTCAATGACTCGTCACGTAGATCTAGATGTTCATATCGTTTGGTCGGCAACCTATAAGGTGCCGAAAATGATGTTCCAAGCTATGGATACCAGTGAGTTGATCAGTGTTCTCGTCACCGTCCGGGAGATGGACGAGTATCTGCTTGAGCTGCTCATACAATCTTCATCCTTTGAACATGCTCGTTCGTCATGCCTTTTCTGGGGTTTATCACAGCTGGATCGCCGCTCAAAATCGAAGAAATGACGAAGCATGGAATCTTGCACCTTCCTTCAAAGGCAATACCCTCAAAACTACAGCCACAAGTTTCGAGCAACGAAAATTCCAGTCCACCGCGTGAAGATGCTGAAGACCCTTACCCATTTGCCGTTGTATTACAAGAAGAACACCCATGCACCGGGGAAATGATGTTCGCTCTCCATCCTTGTGAGATGAGGGCATTCGTTGAGGAGATCGTCGCGGCGAGCCAGGATGAGTTTGAAGAAGGCAAGGAAGGCAAGGTACGCAAGGATCGCAAGGAGAGCGATCAGGGAAAGTCGGATAAGGATCTCATTTGGTTGAAGACATGTATTATGGTCTGTGGGTCTGTCGTGGACATGAGAGAAATCAGG
The DNA here is from genome assembly GCA_025758705.1 of Goffeauzyma gilvescens. Lineage (NCBI taxonomy): Eukaryota > Fungi > Basidiomycota > Tremellomycetes > Filobasidiales > Filobasidiaceae > Goffeauzyma > Goffeauzyma gilvescens. Next base: position 1,260 of record JANGFI010001398.1, read on the forward strand.
TAGACATCTTTGGCATTTATATTGCATCCCCATGTGAACAAATCAGTCCAACCTAGTAGAGGTGAGCAGAAGCGCAGGTTGAGGGAAGTAAGATTCGATCGTTGCGGCAAAACTAACGAAAGAAGCTGTCGTCCTGAGAAGACAGGACAACTCGCAAGACAAAGAAAGGAAACATCGGGAGCGCAGAGCCGGGGCCGGGAGGGCGATTATTCAATGGGTCTTCTGAGAGTGCTTCCAAGCCGCCTTCTGAACTGATGCAGCATTCTTGTTGTAGAATGGGAATTGACTGGTCCTCTTGTCGGCGCCCTATTGTTCATCGATTTTTAGGTGAACGATGGGTAGGCATACACAAAATAGGGGAGCGATCCGAGCGTTCCCGGTCAGTCAACTTATAAGCCTTAATTCGAATGCCAAAGACGTTCGGACCAAAGCCGATACCTTTCTCCTGTATATTTATCGAACAATTGAAAGCTGCCTCTCTCGGCTTCTGTCGAACTCAGGCAGGGGCGCCAAGGGGGAAAAAAGGACCCTAGCACAGCATCGAACTCACCGTCTTCTTACTCAAGTATTTCTGACTCGTCCCAAACACAGCCACCCACCAACCCCAAATAGCTACCGATCCATTACCCAGCGCGACAACACCCCCTAGGCCTCCGCCAATGGCTTCAGCGGTACCGCTACTGTTCCAGCTCATGAGCGCACTCAGACCCATGAGTGAGCTTAAAATGAGAAGGAAGGGCATCCTGAGATTCAAAGGTTGGCTCGCCGTATGCAGGATCGGTACATTCGTCGTCGGATCCAACGGGGGAAAGCTAGTCGGTCTCGGAGGCGTCGGGATGAGTAAAAGACACATACACATAACGGCAAGAAGACCGATACCCATTTGGGTGCATAGAAATCGTTCCAAGCCGGTGAGATCGTCGTAGTGTCCTTCTCGAGAGCTCGATCTCGAAGATGATAGCTTGGAGGAGCTCGCGGCGAAAGACTCCGAGAGGGTGATGTGAGGCTGAGAAGGGCTTTGAGAGAGGAAAAGAAGGAATCGGGGAAAGAGGAGTAGAGGGAGGAGCAGGATGAGGAGCCTGTTTGCGAAGAGGTCAAAGAGGAGAGAAGGATGCATTAAGCGACGCAGATTAGTGCCATAAACATAGTGACTGATTGGGTGATGATTGAGCCAGGGATCATCTCTGTACTCACCATCCAGCTGCCCCGATGCCCCAATATGAGATCACGTCCAACCCGTCTCCTTCCAACTCGTCACCCACCAACTCCCCTTCAATGTCATTACCTTTGCCCGGTCCACTACCAAACACGTCTTTCATGGTGTCCGTCTTCTTCCCATCGAAAGAAGGAGAAGAAGAAGAGTCCATGGTCTTGTGCCTTCGAGGTGGTAAATCAGGGGGAGCGAAAATAGACGTTGACAATGTTTTCTTGTTCTTACTGGTGGCCGAGATGGCTGGCTGGAATCCGTTTTCCCACGTCTCCCTCTGATGGGTGTTGCGCCTTGTTGGACCTGGTCCGGTCGAAGTAGTAGCCGCGGAAGAAGTCGATATTGAAGATGGCAAGTCGGGTTGATATGTGCTCATGTTATTTCTGGCTGTATCTCTTGAGCTGCCTTTGTTTACTCCGGTGATTCTTCGATGATTGATTGAGTGATTGCGTGGGGTGTAAGATCAACTGTAACGGCCAAAGAAAGGATCATCGTTTAGATATGGTGTATCATTATGTTCGCTCGAACTGAAAAGTCATCATGTTCGAGAATCCGTTCCCAAGGGATGATGGTCATCATTTTCCATTGACGAGACTGGTTGGTGCTAGGATGGGAATGGCGAATGAGGACCGGTGACGGGGAAGACGGGATGACGAATCCCCAGTGGTAACCAAAGCCAGACTGACATTCTCACGAGGGGCGGGGCGGGGGACAGAGCATCGGGGGGGGGGGCATCCACTCGTTGGGAGGGGGTCATCATCCGATCATCCAGAATGCAGTATATCTTAGAACAGTGCTGCTACTTGCCATCCTACGCGACATACCATCTGTTCCCTGTTAAGATTGGGTCTCTAGTAGAGCCAAACAACCGATACAATTTAACCAGCACAATGTCAGTCACTTCCGACGCCAAAGTTGTTTCCAATTTGGAGGAAATCATGGAATCTTCGTAAGTCCCGTTCTTCCGCCTTTTGGATGCTCTTCGAAGCATCCCCCACATCCCATCCCATCCACTTCCAACCCTCACCTCTCATGCTCGGCCTACATAGTTGCCAGCCCGTCTCCGTGCTGGTGGTCAAGTCTGATCCCAAGTTGGCGAACGTGATCGCTTGATGATCTCGGAGCGATCATAGTTACGGATGGCGTGATAAATGACGGCTGATCATCCATGCATCCTATCATATCACAACTATTAAAGCAGCTCCTCCCAATCCGACAAAACCGCTGCCTCTCTCAACCTCCTTCGATCAGCAGCAACTGAATCCCCGCGCTCGCTCATCCCCTTCACAAATCATCTCTGTACCTCTTCTTCCGTACCCGTCGTTGTCGGTCGTACTGCTCTTGCGGCTGTCGTAACAATCCTGTGCGCTGGATCCGGCTACAACCCTTCGCAACCACTTGTTTCCTCTTCTTCTTCTTCCTCAAATTCTCCTTCTCCTTCTCCCGCCCCGCAATCATCGGCGGATGGTGAATGGTATCAACTGGGCTTACGTCTATTCAGCCGAAACACTGAACACGACCAAAACGAAAAACAAGAGCAAGAGGAAGGGCAGCAACTAAGACTGGAGATCGTTCAGTCCATTCTGTCTGACGTCGGGCATGTAACATGGTGTGAAGAGCACGTTAGCACTCTGAAACGTCTGTTGGCTTATCTGCTGGAACAGGATGAGGAGTGGACAGAGGCGGCAAAGGTGTTGATGAGTATCCCGTTGGAGAGTACTGGGAGGTGAGTGCACAGTTCCCAAATCAGGGAACAGGAAACGAAGACGCGAGATAAACAAATTAAAAGAAATCAAGAGGAAGAGACTGTGTCTTCGTGATATTGACTGAGGTCCTCCTTCCCTTTCTCCTGATTGTAAATCGATTCCTCGTGCTCATTCAACAATTTTGGGGTATAACCTGCAGAATCATTCACGAAGAGGAAAAGCTCAAGGTCTACATACAGATCGTCCGCCTCTTGCTCGAGGTGAGTAAGAATCCACTCGTACGAGAAACCGGATGCCGTCACGATATCGACAGCGATGCCCCCTGACTGACACATCTTATCCTCTCAACCATCCCTCCACTTGCTCAATGCGCCATCGCTCATGTACAGACTGGAGAGAGCGGTCAGGCACAGACTTATTTTACACGGGCAAGTCTTCTGATTCATCACACCAAGTCGAAGGAGATCCAGCTATCTTATCGATTATGCCAAGTGAGAATGAGCTCATTTTTTCCATTCCAAGGCTCGCCAAACGCTGATAATCTCGGTGAATTGCTGTCTTCCTGGACCCCTTTCCCTTGCAGGCTAGATTATTCGACTTCAGCCGAAGATTCAATGAAGCCGCTGGGAGGTATCACGAGCTGAGTTTCGTACAGGACATCGACGAGGAAGAGAGAATATACATGCTGTGGGCCCAGGAATCTTGAAGGAACGTTCCCGGTGGTATTAGCGCACTAACCCAAATTTTCCTCGCCCTTCTTTTCTGATCCGTAGAGGAGCCGCCGTCACCTGCGCCATTTTGGGTCCTGCTGGTCCACAACGGTCTCGAATCCTTGCCAACCTGTATCGAGACGAACGGACTGTGACTTCTCTTCCTGCATACAAGTCGGCCATCTTGGGACGAATGTTCTTCGACCACATCCTACGCATGGACGAAGTTCGAGAGTTTGAAAAGACAGATCTGGCGGAACACCACAAGGCGAAATTGGCAGTGGATCGGCGGACCATGGCGGTGACCGAGGAAGAAGAGGCTGACGCGACGGGGCGAAAAGGTGCCGCGAATATCCTGGACAGAGCAGTGATGGAGCACAACGTGCTGGCTTGCGCGAAAGTGAGTGATTGCGCGATGCCAATTGGTGTGGTAGGTGATGCTGATCTTGTTTGGAAGCAGGTTTACGACAACATCCATTTCGCAGGGTTGGGAGAGCTATTGGATTTGACACCCTCAGCAGCCGAGGCGATGGCTAGGACGATGATTGAACAGGGACGGTGAGTACTGAAAGACCCTCGACACTCATTTAACATTAACACTTACACCACTTCAAACATGGTTTCTCATTCCCAGACTCCGAGCTTGGATCGATCAGGTCGACCGTTTGATCTACTTCGAGGGCAGGTCCGCCAAGGATGACAGCGACGTCCAGGGCACAGCGGGTGGTTTGGGAGTCGTTCAGGTAGAGCGACCTATCGAGCCGATCACCTTGACCGAGCGGTGGGACGAGAGGATCAAGCAGACCGCGACCAAGGTGAGAATTGGCTGGAGCAAGCAATTTCTTTTTCTGCTTATAGGAGACTGAAAATTGTGCCCACGCAGGTCGAAGATATTGTCAACTTAATCCAAGCCAAGGGCTTGATGGCAGCCAACTAGCAAGCCCAAAACAATGCTTCAACGACACATCACGACACATCATGACGACCGACGCATGCAAATATAGTAAATGTTCATTTGGTTACTGCCTAACCCACATCTCGAATCTGTACTTGACATTCCTCTCCTCGATCTCACCCTCTGCAACCTCCATTCCGGCCCAACTGCTGAGCTCTGAGTGACCGGCTAAATTCCAGATCAGACTACCTTCACCGTCCTTCTCCTTTGTGAAGTCAGGGAAGAATGCGTCACATTCATCGAAAGCGGGCTCAACGACTCGAGTGAGAAGGATACGGTCGACCAGACCTAGCTCCAAGCCGTACTTGTAGATCTCCGAGCCACCGATCAAGAAAACTCGAGCAGACGGTGAGATGCGGGCGACTTCATCCAGAGCCTCTTCGAGCGATCCATGAGAGGATGTGGTTTGCTTTTCAGTCTCGGACAACTCGATGCCCTTTCGGGTGATGACCATGTTTCTACGGTTCTTCAGCGGCCGGAATTTGGACGGGATGCTCTCCCATGTCTTTCGGCCCATGATGACAACGTTCAGATTAGTGTTGTCCTCTGAGGACGGAGGATTGCCGGTGGTGACTGCGCGCAGAGTAAGAAGAAAGCATTTAGTACATCAGACGTCCCATTAATACCGGGGTCTGCCAAATCACAAATAGGTGACTCACCTGAAGCAAAGTATTTCATCTCTTTCGGAAGCCGCCATGGGAGGTTACCATTGACGCCGATGCCGTGGTGTGCTGTAGCAGCAACGACAATTGTCAACTTTGGGCGAGGGTGAGCATCGAGATGGCCAGGAGGACCGTCCGTTTGATTTGTTCGATCTAGTTCGGGTACCGACTCTGGGCTGTTGCCGTTGACGTTGACGTTACCGTTTGCCTTCGGGATTGGAGGTGCAAGTGTAATGGTGGCAAGCGTCGATGACTGCAAGGGTGAGACGAGAAGCTCACTGGACCGTTTAGGAGACTGGAGAGGAGAGACCGGGCGTGAACCGGCTCTTGCACCAAAGAGTTTAGATCCCGACTCCAAAAATGAGTTTCTCTTCTTCCCAGATGTGCGTTGCGGGGATTCATCCTGGAAAGAAGGCGATCGAGAACCAAAGCTGTCCTTCCTGCCACCCTCCAGATCGATGTCAACCATTTCAGTGTCATCTGGCGGGTGGATTCTTCCACTTGGGATTCCGCCGAGTACAGCTGTCGACCGAGCGGGAGTAGCGACCGTCTGGGCCGCCTCCATTGACATGACCCAACCTCCACGAAGACCGCTTTGTTCTGCTGTTGCGACTGCTTCTGCTGCTTGTATATCAGCCCGTGTTGGCAAATCAAGGGGTGAAGGTGCTGGTACGAAATGGCTCGGCAAGGAATAACGGCTTGTGGACGGTCGGGATGATGGAGGAGAGAGGAGACCATTGCTTGAAAGGGGGCCGGGAGCGAGTGTTTGAACAGACTCTGGCATGTGATCGACTGTGGGCGAAGCAGGGGTGATGAGTCGTCGTGCGGAGGCTTGTTCGGGTAACTTGCCTCGGGCTTTGAGCGTGAGTTGATGCGCAAGATCGCCGCCCTCCGAAGGCGTTAGCGACAGGATGGGTGATTGTGAATGTAAGAGGGTTTCGGCTTCGGCACTGTTGGATGCTGCATGAGGTGTCGCCAGGAGGGGGATGGAGACGATGTTATCGTTTGGGTCGTTAAGGACGGGAATAGCGACTTGTGCGTCATCGGAGGCAGAAGTGATTCGCATGCCGCTGAGTCCGATCCCTTGAAGGAGTCCCAAGTTCGTGGTGGAAGCGGAAGCAGAAGCAAATGCAGTAACGGAAGAGGTGCCGCCGCCGAGTTCATTTCCATCTGCGAAATCTTGAGCAGGCATTTCCAAATTCTCAGGCCGAATTCCCATTCCCAAATCCTCCCATCTCCTCACGCTTCGATCCCACCAAGCCTCCATAACGTTCCAACCTCTATACTCTCCTGACAGTCTAAGTCCACCACCGCCTCCCGAGACGCCATACTTGTCGCTGGCACCTCCACTTCCATGTCCATCATCGTAATAAGAAGAATAACCAATATCGTCTTCCCCTCCGTCTGATCCTGAATCGTTTCTAGATCCACCATCGATTTCGAACCCTTCACCCGTCTCGAGTTCCTCTGCAAACGCTGCCAACCATCGACCCCAACCACCTTCGCCTTCTCCCCTCCATAGGACACACTTGCGATCGAATTCTCTCCCAAAGACGATGACTTGGCCCCAAGCGCCTTCTTCATCCGGATCGAGGTCAACACCGACGTAATTCCCACATTTATCCCCAATTAATGGTAACCAACCTCGACAAGCATACTGACATTTAATCCAATCGGGTGGAATGGACGCCATTAACGCCAAGACCTGAGGATTTCGATTCGTCCGTTCGTCATTATCGACCGATCGCCAGAAGAACCATTCTGTCAGAACATCTTCGAGGGAAAGGAGGGTTAATCCGAAGAAAAGACCTTCACGGCTGTCGCCTGATTGATCTTGGCCGTCGACTAGGAGATAGGATTCTCGAACGGACGGAGGGAGAGTGGATCCAATTTGAGCTTCGAGGGAAGTTAAAGCGTCTCCGTCGACTGGGTAATTCAAGCTGTCGAGCATATCGGGAAGCGTCTCAGAGAGTACACTCCTGATCCTCGACCACGTGTGGTGTAAAGGTGGATAGTAGTTGAGAGGGCCGTTAGGTGAGAAGAAAGCGTCAGGGGGACCATCCCCATCTCCGCCACCGCCAACGCCAGCTTGATTGGACGGGTGCATCATTCGACTGTCGCGTCTTGAAGCACTGTCAGTGGCGGCAGAGGTATAATCGAACCCGTTCGGAGGGGGTGGATACGAATATCCGGGGGTGGTAGAAGAGTTTGAAGGGGGCATGTCAACTGATGAACCATCTTTTGTTGACTATATATTATAAGCGAAGGGGGTAGGTCAGTATTGCTTTGTCGAGTCGTTGGGAATGTACAAAAGAGGGACGGGGGATGGGAAAGAGAATGGTATGAGATAACTTACCTCGAGGTAACTATGTTGCGGTACCCCAATCGGTCTACCTAAACCACGAGATGCCCCATTAAGTCTTGCTCCGGACCCAGACCCAGATTCCATATCTCGTCGCGATGCGTAAGGTCTATACCCGCCATTCCCGTGGTCATGGCCGTGGCCGTTTCCATTGGTGGAAGAGCTAGGGAAACCCGTTAGATGTGTGGCAGATGATCCTGGCAGAGAAGAAGAGGATGGTGAAGACTGCTTGGCGGCGAAGATGGAGGAGAACGAGTTCAAAAAGGATGGCATGGTTGTTGTTTTTGCAGTGGCGGAGGCAGTGGAAGTTGCAGGTGTAGTTGCGGCTGCGGTGGCCGACGTGGTCGTGTAGAGGAGAGCAAGATGATGTCGAGCGTTGGTTCGCCTGATTAACGCCAGCGTGAATAATCACCCGGAGATTAGATAGGATAAGACTTGGAAGTCGTCCGGTCGTTCGTTTCGTTGCTTGGTAACCCGTGCTTGTGGATACTAATTGACTGTTTGCAAGCCTCCTCGAATCTCCTGATCTCGCCTGGATGTGCGGTGTGGTGAAATAAGGTGCAGATAGGGTGATGTGTGAAACAACGAGCCGGCAACACACGTCGAGAGGTGAGGGCAGGAAGGGGTCGGGGGGTTCCGGCGATGCGATGTGATGCGATGAGGTGGAATGGGATTGAGCGGGAGAGGAGCACACAGGTCGGTGCCAAGGAACCCAAAAGAAGGGGAGGGGGGGGGGGGGGTTGGACTGGACTGGACTGGACTGGACCCGCCGCGCGTTGACACACGTTTAGTTCTTGCTTAATGGGCCAGGGTGCGTAAAGGATGATGCGTTTCTCCGATCACAAACCTACTCCGACTCCAACACCGACTCCAACTCTAACTCCAACTCCTTACTCCTCTGGTGCTGATGAGTTCTCTGTCTGTCTGTCGTTCGTTCTGCGTCGTCTGTGCAGTTAACACGGCGGCCAAGTTCAGAGAAGATGGCGACTGCGACTGCGTGTCAGCCAAGGGAGAATGAGGATGAAGGAGGCGGTGGTGGTGGTGGTGGGGTGATTCGATCTTTGAAGATCAGATCGAGGAGGGCATTTGAATCAAAGCAAGCGCTTCGAATATCCCCTTTTGTTTTCTTTGATTATAGAGTCTGGCTGGAATCTAGGAGTACGATGTGATGGATGGAGCGGTGCTGTGTACATCGTTTCATTGCACGCCTGACTGTCTTCGTGGTTGTGTGTGTGCATATGCGGTTGGGGTAGGAGTCACCCATTGCGAATTGACTGAACCGGTTTCCCGCGCATTTCCTCCCTATTCCCATGCCCATTGCCCATTGCCCATTGCCCATTGCCCATTGCCCAACCAAGGATGGCCCTTGCCAATGAATTGATTCCCAGCCTGTCTGCCTGCCTGTCTGTCTGTCCCTTGTCTCCCCCTCCCCCTCCCCCTCCCCCTTCCCCCTACCTAGGCTGGGCGTCGCATCCGTGTCATGGCAACGGACCCACAGCCAAATCACCAACCCAGCTCTTCCCCTCCTGCCCTCTTTCCGTCCCTTTCCCCTGCTCCCTAAACCAGCCTTCCCCCCCCCCCCCTCTTCCCCCTCCCCCTCCCCCCCCNNCTTCCCCCCCCCCCTCTCTTCCCCTTCCCCTTCCTCTCCTCCCCTCACTTGGCATTTCGCTATCATTAGAATACACAACAGGAAGAGAAACAGGGAGGAGAGGGGGCGTAGCGGGGTCAACAAGCCAGGGAGAGGAAACCCACACAGTTTTCGATTCGAGAGATCTAAAACGGGCAGCGAAAGACGGGACAGAGGGGGGGAAGGGGAGGGAAAGAGGTAGATTTCATTGGACTGGATTTGGGATGGAACGGATTGTGTAAAGTATTTTTCTTTCATTTCTTTCCCCCCCCCCCCCTCCCCTCTTCCCCATTCACGCACTTCCCGCGCGTCTGTATCTGTCTGTCTGTCAGTCAGTCTAAAGTCTCGCCGCAGTCATTTGGTTCTGTATCGTTTTGTTCGTTCGGGGGAATCGGGGTCGGTCGGTCAGTCAGTCCAGTCAGTCAGTCACCTTCTTCTAGCTTACAGTTGACCCTTACAGCACAAGCGAGAGAGAGAGGGTGGGGAGGGGAGGGGAGGGGAGGGGAGAGGGGGGAGTGAATGGGCAAAACACTAGAGAGGATGGGATGATCGCATGGAGTCCTCTCGCCAAATACGAACAAAAAGAAGAGGAAAAACACACACAGCATTTTCGATTACGATTGCGGTTGCGAACGCGAACGCGAACGCGATCAATAGTGACACATGGCGTTAGGCAGTGTTCTGGATGTACGCGTACAAGTTTCGCCGCTCTGGATTGAATCCTTGGACGAGCCGGCGAGCGAGACGAGGTGGTGTAGCGTAGCGTAGCGTAGAGTAGAGTAGAGTACTATTCGTACCGGGATCCTCTATGCGTTCCTTTTTCTGTTTCAGTTTAGTTTCGCCGCACTTGATACACTCATTCCCAATAGACGACGTAGATAGATAGGTAGACAGACAGTAAGTAGGGCTCAATAGGGTCGAAAAAAGGCAATAAAAAAATGGAGCGAACGAGAACATGACAAATACAGAGGAACGAAAGAAGGAAAAGAGGACGGGAAAAGGCGACGAGTCCAAGCGGATAAAGTGACCATACTTTTCTCTCCTTTCCTTTCCTTTCCTTTCCTGTCATTTTCTTCTCCTTTTTTTTCTTTTCGGATTCATGAGGAATCATGAGAATAGAGTCACACTGAGCTGAGCGTATAAACCATTCGTGTCAAAACAAATCCTTCACTTCACGTCGTTCCTGTCTAGACACGAGGAGGGGGTGTAAGCCAAAACCAATAAAGAATAAACAAGAGGACAAGAAAGAATGCGAAGGGAAGCCAGAATGTGGAAAGGATCGTGGACTTGGGCTTGGTCTTGGGTGTATAATCAAGTAAGGTGCTTGCAATTATGTATGCGAGTCTGTGTGATCACAAGTCAGAGTCCGCGAAAACGACACCAACAACGACAACGACACCTATCAAACAAACAACAGTTCCTAGAAGAAAGAAAGAAAGAAAGAGGACTTCGTTTCGTTGTATTCGTTTCATTCTCTTCAACGTGTCTCTACGTCTACGTGTGGATTGTGATAATGAAATCCGAGAAACAAAAACCCAAAACCTAACCTGACCTGATCTGATCCGATCTGTAACTGCACATGTTATTCGCCTGTCGGCCACGCCCCTTCCTTCCTTGCTCGCCTGAGATTCCTGGGTGGTTGGTATAGTAAGACCCGGTTGAAATCTTCTTGGTGAGCTTGTGCTGTTACGCTATGCTTGATCGGGGTTTTCCCTTCGATCATCGGTCTTCGGGCGTCGGCCGCGGTCGTCTACAGTCGTCAATGTTCGCTCTGGAACACCTATGACTGCCAAGGCTTGAATTCGCACGTTTGCCTCGAGTTGGGGAGGACACCACGCATGGCAAATAGGGCCACTCGAAAATACACAAACGCTACACGCTCTCTCCCACACACCTCCGTCATCTCTACCCTTTCAACACGGCTCCCTCTCCCACACCCCCAACATGCTGACATGCCGACACCGTTCTTAGGCGGCGACCTTGTAAGTTCGTCGGTACATGCTATCGATGTGTTCGAGGTAGTAAGCGCCGGGCCAGAGATGATCGAGAGAACCTTCCGGTGTGTAATCCACAGCGTTGTGGTTCTTCTCTCTCAAGTTCATTGCGTCGACGTAATCCTGGCACGGGACGACCTTCATCTCTGCCAACCTGTTCTTGAGGTCCATTTTCTGACTGATCTCAGCGGTTGATCCGGCCACTCGAATACTGAAGAAAGAAGCGGCACATCCTGATCCATAGGCGTACAGACCGAGTCTCTTGCCTTGGAGCGTTTCGCTCTCGACGTTGCTCAACAAAGAAGCGAGACCACCGTACAGAGAAGCGGTGTACATGTTTCCACATCGCTTAACACAGTCCAAACCGGGGACGACCGATGCGTCGTAGTGAGCTTTAGCGATGGGAAGGAATGCCTTCTCAATCGCCTTGTCACCGTGGTTGGTCGCCTTGTCGGAAGCCTTGATGCTCTCGGGAACATCGGAGAATTTCTCGCTAGACGGGTTGTTCAGGTAATCGTTGTAGAACATTCGTGCGTGTCCCTTCTGGACGAGCTTGCCGTAAGGAGAGTGGAACAGCATGTAATCGAATGAATCGGTCGTGACTTTCACCTGGACAGCCTCGCTGTGACCGTTCGTAACTCCATTACCGTTGACATCACCGTTAGCAGCGATCTTGTGAGCGTCCTCGGCGTGAACATGACCGTTCGTGAGCTTCTTGGCACCGACGGAAGAGTATCGCTTGGTGTACTTCTCCTGGTATCGGTTGTAGGAGTTATCGAGAGCTCCAAGGTAGCAAGTCAACGTCAATGGGCCATCAACGACGGGGTACTCTGAGGACAAATCCGGCTTGAAGAAATCCCACGCGTTCGTCATGTAAGTTCCATGGACGGGTTCCATAACGAGGGGCGCATCGGGACCGATTAACAAAGCACATGCTCCGGCACCACCGACGGGTCTAGCAGAACCTTCAGCGTAGATAGCGATATCACCTGCGAATACGATCGCGTTTCTTCCGTCCCATGATTCAGATTGAACCCAGTTAACGGCGTTGAAGAGCGCGGCGGTAGAACCATAGCATGCGTTCTTGCTATCGATTCCTTCAATGTCGGTGTTTCCGGATTCGGCGAAAAGATCCATCAAAACAGTCTTGACCGACTTGGATTTATCGATAATCGTCTCGGTTCCACAATCGAGTCGACCGATCGATTTCGGGTCGATGTTGTATTTCTTGAGCAGGGAAGAAACAACCGAGAGTGCGAAAGAGTTGATGTCCTCTCGATCATCGGTGCATGCCATGTATTGTTGACCGAGTCCGATCGTGTACTTTCCCTTGGCGACTCCATCGAATTCTTCGAGATCGGCCTCGGAAATACATCGTCGAGGAACGTACATCTCCATGCCGAGGATACCGACGTTTTGGGCGCGTGTGAAGGAAGACATGGTGTCGTGGTTTGTTTAATATGGTTTAGAAGGGACGGTTGATAAGGAGGCTATCTGGGTCGAAATGAGACGAGGTAGAGGCGAGCAGGACGAGGTGGATTGAGTTAGTTTTGGAGCGCGATAGGAAGGACAAATTAAAGATGTGTACGATGGTCAGCTGTGATGTTTATTGTTTCTCGAGGAGGGTTGAACGTGAGTCCAAAGCAGAAGATGCGGTGTAAGGCTCAGCTCGGAGAGAGACTGACTCACAAGTTGAATGGGAAGGAGGGGGGTGAAAGTGCCTTGAAAAGAGAGTAAAGTGTAAAGTGGGCAGGGTATTGGTGAAAGTGGTATGGTCCGTAATTGATTCCTGGTGAGTATGTACTCGATTTAACAACCTTTGAACGACACGACGCCGGTGCTAACAAAGGCAAAAAAAAAAGAAAACCGGATAAGTGACCATGACAATGCATCCATCCCATCCGGTCATCATCCACTGCAGTGGTAGCGAATATGTGATGTTGTGACCCCTCCTGTCCTATCCTCTGCGCGAGGAGGATGATGGACGGACAGAGTGGTGGTGATCGTACGAGGCGGAATGGGCAAATCATGGTCGAGGAGACTCAGAGTAGCATCGCGCTCTCGCTCGTCTTTGGCCTTGTGGATTCCATCGAAACCGAACGGACGGATCCCAGTCCCATCGCTCCAATCTCTCTCTCTCTCTCTCTCTCTCCGTCTTGCACTTGCACTTGCTCCTCTTCTCCCTCGGATGAGACGACACCCCGCCCCCCCCCCCCCC
>JANGFI010001399.1:0-14721 GCA_025758705.1 Goffeauzyma gilvescens
CCCCCCCCCCCCCCCCAAGATGCAGCCGCCGCGGAGCCGGTTTGACAAAGCGTCTGACATCGGCCTCGGGGAAAGTTTACCTAATCAGTGGCGGTTCGATGGCATTGCTTGCGACCGACTGGGCGAACGCGACCGACCGACCGACCTTAGCTTTGGAGGAATTTGCTTTTGGACGGGTTCGGAATGGAAACGGGTCATAGTCTGAACAGGGCGTGTCTGGTTGTTTCTGGTTGTGAACTTGAACCTCTTGCGAACAGAAACAGATGCATACATGACAGGATAAAGTATAGATGGATCCTTTTTCTTTTTTGCTTCTTTTTTGTCTCATGTTGGTCTCAGACTGCATAGCGTCGCGCCGAACGTGGAGGGACTGGGGGTCAGTTTCGGTTCGGTGCTAAACCCTCGACAACTAAGTGACTGTCGAGCGTTTAACTAGGACGGGGAAATATTCATATTAGTTTCCGTCATGACAATACACTAACAGCGCATAGGAGACGAACGAGCCATGCTGGCCATGCGCTCACACAGCCCATAACTGTGAGTTTATCGTTGGGTCTCTCAGTCCCTCGTTCACGGTGTGGCGCGAAGTGAGGTGGAGGGAGATCAAAGTAATGTGGAAACGCAGAGAAGGTACCCTTTTCACTCCAGGACCTGTCAGATAATACATACACTATCTAAGTAGCGATTGCGAGCTTGAAAAGTCTTTCAAGATACAAAGGGATTCATTCTTCCGGTGGTATGTGACATCAGCCCGATGAGGATCAGCCACATGAGCTTAAACAGAGTGATTATCTCCTCGTCATTGTCATTGTCATCCTCATCGTCACTGTTATCGTCATCGTCAACGATATCCTTTCCTCGTCACCGTCGTTTTCCGGCTCGCCTTCAATTCCCAAGAATATCATTTCTTTCACACAACGCATGTACCAGCAACTAATCCGCCGGTATCCGTCCTTGCTATCTCCTTTCTTCCCTTTTAGAAAATGTGCAACCGAAGAGAAAACAGTTTCAAGCGAATGCGTTCCTTGCCTGTGGCAGAATCGTACCTATTTGTACTTCTTATCTCATTGGCTTGGGCTACATAACGTTGCATATTTTGCGTCCGCAAGCAAAACAGAAGAATCAATACCCGCGTGCTCAGCGGCATACCTTGCTAATATTCAGAGCGCAGGACGACATAATGAAATAAGCAGTTACTATTAAAAACTCCGGTGCATTAACTTGCGCACTCACGTCCTGGCTCTGCACGCCTCCTCCGTGCTCCTCCTCTGAAACGGTTGGTATTCTTAAAGGAAAATGCACTACACGCTCGGATGGGATTGTAAGGCCATTGGACAGGATCGCCTATGTACCTGTTATCTGCCTGTCTTCTATTGTCAACCCAACGAAGAGTGGCACCTTTCCTGGCTCTCTCTCGCTCGCTCGTGACAATCGTCCATTCCAAAATCCCACCCGAACACGTTTTATAGAATTAGCATGATATGAAACCCCGAGGATAAAGATGACCGGACCTCCCCTTGCTCCCCCCCAACCCCCTTCTCACATATTCATGTCAACCACACCTTCAAGACCTCGCCAGAAAAACCTTTGGTTTGACCGCGTGTTAGTCATCGTTTGGCCTTCCTTCCTCCCATTGTCTATCGAGGTATAGGATAGAGTCTGGATGGGAGCGTGTTCTTCGCTAAACTCTGCCGCAGGCATGTCATAACCTGCCTTGTCTGCTCTTTTCATCTTGCCTCCCATGTTGGAATGGAGACAGACTTCCAAAAGAACCTTGGCAGTCCCTTTGCGCAAGGGACGGATGACAGCTGCGTTTCCCGGATTAGATAACGGAACAAGTATGGCATGGAGAGAGTCGTCTACGACGACTAGAGTAGCTTAATGTCGATTAGGAAAGAGCCTGATGCTCTATTGTCTGACGTTGGGAAATGATCTTGCGTTGCATCGTTAGGGGGGGAGGGGGGGTGGCGGAAGTACCCTCCGGAGCCACTTGACCTCCTGGCACTCTCTCCCCAGCTTAAAGTGTCTAGAGACGTCTCCGAAAGGCGAGAGTAAGCACAGCCAGCAGCCACGGTAGTCACCTCTCACCAATTCGGCGTCCAAGCGCGATGCCGATACTTCCAACTCCTCCCCGCTGGGAGATGAGAGGATTGCATTTATCCTGGGGAATCCTCGAGTGACTACTTTAGTTACGCCATTGAATGCAGAGGTTACGATGGAGACACAGACTGTGTGGATATCTGGCTGCAGGGGAAAGCTCTACGTTGATACATGGGCTGTCCACGCAGATCCGAAAACACAGAAGGGAGGGGCAAGCCGGAAGGGGATACGAGCACCAGGTGGCAAACAGACACAGAAGCATGCAGGGAAAGAGACGAAGACGAAGAGAATTCAGTCGCCAAGCAAAAAGAGAACAGTCAGGAAAGAAACACAAAGAAAAGATGCAATAGGAACGACCAAGAAAGATACAGTAGAAACGACCGGGGCGAGTTCTACAACCTGACTGCCTCGTCCCACTGTCTTGAGAGGTTCTCAAACCGGGGATGGGGGTTCGGGAAAAACACGATCAGTCGCTCGTGGCGAGCGGTGAATGACTTATGATGTAGGTTTGCAATCCCAATGGATCGCCGAACACCGGACAAGCATGGTAGATGATCCATATCTGTATATGTCATGGATTGCTCATTGGAGCTACAAAGTTGCCCCCCCCCCCCCTTCGAGTCCACCATCCTCGCCGTCCTCCGCCTTTTGTCCCGGTTAACGCGAGACACGCGACTGGTCCCTCGGTTAATACACCCGCGGATCGTCGCATCGCGCTCGATTCTCCTAATTGCCGGAGCGCGGGCGGGGTTGGAGATGGGGGGGGGGGGGGTTTCGCTTTGGTTCGCGGATGAACACACCTTCCCATGATATTTCATTTAAAAAGGGCTTTACGGGTTTCTGAAAGGTTGTGGCATCCGTGGCCTGGTAAGACGGTGATCCCCTCAAAACGGCCGAATCACTACCAGTTCTTTTAACTTGATTCCATTGTCTATTGTCCATTCCCATACCCCACACCATGTCTCTCACATCGTCACCATCATGGAGCACCCCTCTTGACCTGAACGCCGGGATTGATGGAAATCGATTAAAGGGCAAGAACGTCCTGATTACAGGTGCGGCCAGTGGGCTTGGAAAGGGAATGGTCAAGGAATGGATCGGACATGGGTGAGTGCAGAAAATCAGTCCTTCGGCCCTTCCGTTCTCCTTTCGCGCCTTTTGCAATCTCTCTGCGCTTTTGTTTTTCTTTTTAGCTGACTTGCCTTTGACTTTTGATACCTCGCCTTTCGTTCTCGGTTCCAGCGCCAACATTATCATCGGCGATATCGCGGATGAGGCTGGTAAGAAGGTCGTCGAAGACTTGAGAACGGCGAGCGGTAACCAAAAGTAAGTTTGTCCCGATTTCCCCTTCCACACACAGCGTCGCTTCGTTCAATCAATCTAATCTCGAAATATCTGCTACTACTATTCTTGCAGCCACCACTACCTCCACGTCGACGTGACTTCTTTCTCGTCGCAGAAAGAATTCTTCAAATCCGCAATCAAGCTTTTCCCCGGAAACCACATCGACATCGTCATCGCCAACGCCGGAGTCGGTGAAATCGGTGCCGCCGCCCAATTCGTTGCGGACGGTTCAAAAGAGCCGAATGACTTCAAGTCGACGACTTTGGATATCGATATCACAGGTGTGGCTATGACTGCCCACCTCGCTTACTGGGCGTTCTCTCAGCCGACCTCCACCAAGCCCACTAATGGCCAAGAACGAACTCATTCGCTCCTTCTCATCGGATCAATGGCGAGTCTTACGGGAACCCCCGATTCTCCTCTTTACGGTGCTGCCAAACACGGTGTTCTCGGTCTCTACCGAGCCCTGCGAGTCAAATCTTTGTTCGGTTCCGAAGATCGTAACAAGACGGTCAATGGCCGAATCAACGTTCATTGTCTTTGTCCGTATTTCACCGATACACCCATCTTGAAAGGAGAAGACGGGGTTCGGAGATTACCGATGAGCACAGAATTGACGAAGATTGAGGATGTCATTGAAAGTGCGACAAGGTTGATTACGAGCACAAGCGGGGGCCATGCGTTGTGTGTTACCACCCCACAGTGGGCGAAAGGACGAGGCAAAGGCGGGATCTTTGAGTTGAGAGAGATTAGGAGCAAGTTGTGAAGAAAGGATTTGAGCAGCAGGTAGTGAAGAACAGAACGAAAGAGGAAATCAAAATGAACGGACGGCCGCATGAACAGAGTTGTAACTACAAGAAAACATGGAAGCCAAAGGGAATGGAATGCAATGCAATGGTACATCTACAACAATCGGGTCGTGTGCATGCGGATTATCGTTAAAATCGGTTGGTCGTCTCGTTGACGGGCCCGTCTTGCAAAGAAAAAAAAAGAACCCAAAAACCCTCAACGCGCCCCGGCTATCATTCGCCTTTCCCCCCTTCCCTCCGCCCAAACTCTATCCAACAAGTCATTAAACAACGTCGGTCTTTGAATATTGATAGCATGTCCCGTCTCCTCCCAAACGACCAACTCAGACCTGTCCATCACCTGATGCATGTATTCCGAATTCTTCGGGTCGACTAAGCAATCGTAATCCCCAGTCAGGATACAAATCTTGGGGATCTCCTCGTTCAACTTTTCCAGACGGGCTTCGCTGACGTAGTGCGTTAATACAGCCCCACTTTGCAATAGAGTTCCGAATATAGTCATCGGTTTCTCCGATCGAAGACGCCAGGCGAAAAGCTGGTCGACGTGCTGTCGGTTCGTGATAGCCCATCGAGGATCAGAGATCGGGGACCCGTCGGCGGGTGCGTCAAGCCATGAAGGGGGAAAACAAATGCTGTGCACAAAGGGATGTTAGCACCATTTTTTTCATTCCGATCTTCGGGACGAGTCAGTCGAGGTATTTGTGTGTAGACTCACTCAACGATCGCTCTTATCCGCTTTTCTTTCTTGCGCTCAAACGGGAGATACAAATTCGTCTTCAACCCAAGCATCGGTGGCAAGTTACCCCATATACCCCGAGACCCAGAAGTCGTCACACACAGAGTCAATGAGCTGATCCTCTCGGTCACCTTGCTAGCGAGCTCAAGAGCGATCATTCCTCCCAGACTGACACCGACTAGATCGAGGTTTTTCTCTTCTTTCCATCCGAGGTGGTCCAGAAGAGCGATTGCATCGTGTGCTAGCTCGGACGTACTCCAAGGACCTTTTGGACAATCGGAATTGCCCACTCCTCGATTATCAAACACGCAAATTGAGTAACCTTGGTCGTCATCGTTGCCCTCATCGTCAGACTCGTCATCTCCGTTGAAAGACTTTGTAAAATGTTGAATCTGAGCAGTGTAGGAGATTGAGGTATTCCCAAGCCCCATAATCAACATCGCCTTTTTCTTCCCAGTACCATGGACTTCATAGTAAATCTCGTGGCTTCCCTGAAGGTTTCCCGGTCTCTGGTTATTCTCATCCTTCTCCTCGATCTCCTGGTTTCCTGATTGACCGAAAGGTGCAGGATGAGGAATCCAGCATTTCCCACTTCGGACCGGTTTGGGCCGGCTGAACGCGGGCTCATATGGTTGAGCGGTGTTTCGACCGTCTTGGACGAGGTGTCGGTGGGTGAGTGCAGCGATCTCGGGACCAGTGATTCTTGTGGTCCTGTTTGGGGTTCGGACGGTGTCTGGAGGGATTACAGACGACGAGGGAGATTGGGAAGAAGTCGAAAGGGAACGAGATCGGCTGAGGAAGCTGTCGGGGTCCGAGTCGGTGTCAGTAGCCTCGAGCGACCCCATTCGATTCTTCTTGATTAATTTCCTTCTCATCGCGGGGTCAGCGAGCAAGGCCCAATCCTCGTCGTTGCTTGTAAGCGTCGATTTCCTCATGCTTGCTTTTCGGGTGTTGGTATGCATGCCGTATTGTGGCCAGTGAGGGCCCAGGTCCGAGTCTGTTTCAGAGATAGAGGAGGTTGAGAATGGCGAAGATGAGTTCCGGGAGCGTTGGGAGGGAGTTGACGGAGATGGGGGTGATGAAGAGGTAAGATCCTCTTCATCGTGAGCACCGTGTAAGAGGATAAAAGATGTCGACTCTCGGTCACTCCTTTGGGTGAAGTCGGAGTCACAGGCGTCGGCGTCGAGGAGGTATTTATCGTCGACTGTGCCTTGATACCGTCCATGATCGTTTCTTTGATTAACCATCGACAGGGGTACCTTGCCAGAGCTTTCGTGAGCTCCCGAGCGAGTCGAGAGTAAGGAGGCGTACCTCGAAAATGAGGATGTCGACGACGACGACGACGACGACGACGACTGAGCACGTAGGTCTTGCTCGGTATGCCTCCGACTCACCGCCTTCGGTCTTCTTTTCCTCAATGAGGCAGCCGCAGACTCAACCGCAGCCGCATTCGCAGTCGCAGTCGCCATCGTCTCTTGTCCTCGATTCTTCTCAGATCGCCAGAGTGCGGAAATGTCGATTCCCATCCCTATACTCATGTCCATGACGGCACCGACGACCGTGCGAGAGCGTCTATCGTCCCGCGTTAATTTATTTCCGCCTCTGCCTTGGCCGAACCCGTGGGTATGGCTGTAGGATCGCAAGAGAGGGCGCAGAGGACTCGAGCTGGTGATTGTGGATGTTTGTGTCCGATTCGTTCTGACGGATTCTTCATGCTCTTCTCCCTCTCCCTCTTCGTCTATCTCATCTCCCTCTTCTTGGGACCAGGTTTGGTTCATCCTCCTGCTTGTCTTGACGCTGTCCCTTGTGTTCTTGGTCGAACGAGAGAGGGCCGACCTATCTCTGTCTCTTCGAGAGTCCAACACGAGTCTTCGAACGACCCAAATGCTAATTCCAGCGAAAACGACAGCGACGGCGACGGCGAAAAAGAATGGCATCGTTCGAGATCCTGTCGGTAAAGTGGAAATCGCACTCCCACCCCATCGGTTTCGCTGTCCTTGTTCGTAAAGTTGCAGTTGCTTTGCAGCAAGTGGGGCCCATGCTCGATCCATCACGCACGGGGTTCAAGGGGTTAATGGTGACGGTCCGGATTGTGGATTTTAACCCGAACGGGATGGCCTGTTCAGGGTAAATTTCTAATCTCGATAGATTGTTCGAGGGGGGGGGGGGGGGGGGAATCGGGCGTGGTCTTGCGAAAGACAGGAAGATGGAATTGTGATAGTTCACCGGGAATGTAGAAGATCTGTGAGACGAGACGGAAGGGAGGTGGGAATGACGAACTGCATGAGATTATTGATTTGCGGATCGTTGTTCCATGCGCACAATACAATACTACTTCAGTTAAACAAACGGTGGGAAAGTGAGTTTTTCCAGTTTGGTCGGTCGGTCGGTCACATGCATGCGGGGTGAGTGGATTGGACCCTACCGGACTTGAACTGAATGTATCTGTCTTGTCTCTCTGACTCGTTCACGGTTTCTTCCCAAAGGAAAGATCCAAAGAACAAGAGAGGGTGAGGGAGTTGAGAGTAAAAGGGAAAATCTTCCCCTTCCGCCTCGACTGAGGGTGGGTTGGGTTAGGTGGTCGTGTGACACCCCCCCCCCCCCCCTCTCCCACCCCAGCTATCGCCGTCTCCTGATCCAATTCGTCACTCTGCCCGACTAACTCAAACGTGACTGCGTCTCCCGGCCCCCGGCCCCCGCACGTGATGGGGGTGATCGTGCGCCCGATGACGCAATCACCTGGGAGGGAGGGGAAGGGGGGGTCCGGGCGCCGGGGATGGGGGAGTGCGACAATAAGGACGTCCTCCGCGGATGTCCCGTTTTCATTCTGACTAATGGCAATAGGGGGGGGGGGAAACTCTTAACCCCCTTCCTACCCCCCCCCCCCCCACCTCAACATTCGCTAAGCTCCACCCCCCACTCTCTCCCATTTTGCCTATAACCCCCGGGGGCAACCCGTTAGAGAGTGGGGGAATGTGGAGGGGGCGGGGTGTCCCGGGTGAATCTGTGGGCGGAAAGCGGCTGGGGACTGTACCACACCAACGGATATTAAAATCAGCATGCGCGCGGTGACATATGGGTGGTGGTGGTTGTGTACCTACTGTATAAAACAGGGCTTCAAACGACGTCAGAACGCCGTCGGTCTTCCTGTGCCGGGGCTCCACCATTGGATTTCGCCAATCGGAAGAGAACGAGCGATTGCGACACGACCTCCGTGACGTCGTCGTCGTCGGTGTGGCACCACCACCTGCCCGACCGTTCAAAAGGTCGCAGGAAATGGGATCGGGTGGATAGGGCTGTATGCCCAGGAAATGAATGGAACGGGAGAATAACATACGAAGCAAGAGAAAGAAGGAAAAGAATGGATGAATGAATGAAATCAATAAAGCCACATGAGATCGGGAGCGCCTGGGCACGCAGGGGTTCACCTCCCTCTTTTGTTTTTCTTTTTCGTTCTCTGGTTCATGGGCTGCATGTATTGGATAGCGAGACCGGGGTTGGAAGGGGCAAATGGAGGGGGGGGGGGGAGATGGGGCTCCATGTAGATATTGCCTATGTGGGATGCGAGGATGCAGTTGGCTGCCACCGGCTTGGCGGGCTATTAACTTCTCTCGTTGCGTTCTCGCGCGGGGGGTTTTTTTTTCTCTTCTTTCTTTTCCCGATCTCTTATTTGGTCGATTATCGTCCGTATTCTGCGTCTGCGTCTGCGTCTGCTTGTGTTCTTTTTCTTTTTCCACCTTTCCGGCGTTGCGACTTGGACCCCTCGCGCTCATACCCGCTCGACCGAGATCTTCCTTTCTTCGGGATCATGTCTGTATCCCTGTTTCCTTGTTTCCTTCTTGGGTGTTCCTGGTTCCTGTGATATCATCCAGTCGAATCCGCTACGCTCCGTCCCCGCCTCGCCATCCAACCTGTACAAGGATTTGACCTTTTTTTTTTTCTTCTTTTTCTTTTCTTTTCTTTTCTTAGATTTACGCCCCAACGTATGACGTCGCTCGGGGCGGACTTGCCTTTCCTGCCTGCTGCCGCTCCGCTCCGTTGGTTGTCTCCTACTTTCCTATCCCAATCGTTCCATCGCTTCCGCCTGTTCAAAGAAAAAACGAAAGGTTCTGTTACGATCCATTTGGCTCTCACCAGATCTGGGTGGAGTATTTCTCACACAAGCGGGAAAACCCCCTAGTGAACGAACGGAACGGGAAAGCGGTCGTCGTCCGTGCGCAGCTTGGCCAAAGGGAAAGGCGAAAGGAAAAGGCAAAACGGTGGAAGACCCGGACCGAACGAACAGCTGATCAAAGTGAAGAGAACGAAAGCGAACATGAGAATAAGGGAGCAAGGAATAGCCAACGTGCTCTCACAAAGGTTCCCCATCCATCCTCCTCTCAGTAGATCTAACCTTGGGTTGCATAGGTTCGTTCGCGTGCGTGATCATGGGTTAAAAGCCACCCGGCTAGAAATCACATTAACTGTAATGACTGTGGGGTATGTTGGTGGATTTGGGGGGTGCAAGCAAGGCAGCGGCAGGCAGGTAGGTGGACAGGAAGGGAGGCAGGTTGGGAACACATCGCGGAGGCAGAGGAGATGACGGCGAGATGGATGGTGAGATGAGAGTTGAGTTGGATGGGAGCATGCCAGTCAGTGTATGGCTATATAACAGTTTCCCAACAGCAGCATAACGACAATCATCATTGCGGTCCTACAGCTGATTCCATCAATTTCGAAAGCCAAACCCTGATCTCTCTCTCTCGATCATATCGCTTCTGGTTCCTCGTGTGCGTGCTCTATTGCTCCACGCTGAACAGACGGACGTCCACCATGTTACCACCTTCACTCATCACCGCACGCTTGCTCGCGGTCTCCTTCCTGGCAGGTCTCACCGGCGTCTCCGCTCAATCGTCCTCGCCCACATCAGCTTCGTCTGCAGCTGCACCGGCTTCCTCATCCCCCGCCTCATCGACTACCTCCCTCTTCCCGGTCACCACCACGCTCACCCTCTCATCAGGAGGGCTGACGAGCTCCTTCGCTATCGCCTCTAGCACCTCATCCTCCGGTGGTGTGTCGACGTCTACACCCACCCCGACGGCAGCGTTGAACTCGACAGTTACCCAGCTCCCACTCCCTCCCGTTCAAATACTATGTGCAAACGGTGGCAACGCCTCTTATTGCCCCGGTGCTCTGTTGCAGAACGCCGAGCTCGCGGGTTTGTATGGGGACTCGAAGACTTTCCCCGATAAACCGACGGTTGGCACTCTGAACGAGACTATCGCCGCATTCGATGCGCTTGGACCCACGTCAAACTTGACAGTGGGTGCGCTCAAAGACTATGTCGAAAAGTACTTCAAAGGAGAAGGACTCGAGCTCGAAACGGTCAATATTGAAAACTTTACAGCCAATCCAGCCATCCTAGACGCGATCGAAGACCAAATCTACCGTGGATTCGTCGCCGAGGTGAACAGCTATTGGGCGTTGCTAATCCGACAAACAAATGAATCCGCATTGTGCACAGATGGAAAATGCGACTCCTCGCTCATCCCGCTCAACCACACTATCGTCGTTCCTGGAGGTCGTTATCGGGAAATCTACTATTGGGACTCGTTTTGGATCATTGAAGGCCTCCTCGCATCAGAATTGAACGGCTACGCTTGGAACTTGCTGCAAAACTTTATGGATCTCATCGATCTATATGGTTTCCTACCGAACGGTGGAAGGAAGTACTACCTGAATCGATCTCAACCACCTGTCTTTATTCAAATGGTCAATGCGTACGTCCAAAAGACCGGTAACACCACCATCCTCGAACGTGCTCTCCCTATCATGGAAACCGAGCTCGAGTGGTGGCGTGTGAACAGGACAATCTCAGTCACTTCCCCATTCACCGGTAAGAACTACTCGGTAGCTCACTTCGCAGTCCACAACTCCGCTCCTCGACCCGAAGGCTACGTCGAGGATGTCGAAACAGCTTTCGGTGCTGAGCCACCTTTGGACGCGACGGCGAGGGAAGAACTCTGGGCAGAACTAGCATCAGGAGCTGAGTCAGGTTGGGACTACTCCTCTCGTTGGTGCAAGCAACCCGTTATCAATGTCTCCGATAATAATCCGGCCCTCAGAACTCTCAACGTTCGAGCTATGATCCCCGTCGATCTCAACTCATTGCTCTACGGTGACCACGTCTTGCTCGCAAATTTGTACGGCACTTGGATGAATTCGACAAGCAAGTCCTACAGTTCCGGGTCGAACAACATAACCGCTAAGGCAGACTCTCATCGTCTCATCGCGTCCGAGCTCAAAGAGGCCATTCTCGACCTGAACTGGGACGCAGAGAAACTCTGGTTCTATGATTACAACATGACCGGTTCGAAACGATCTGACGTCTACATGCCTGGTGGAACATTCCCTCTGTGGCAAAATATAACACCGCCCGAAATCACTCATAACGAGACAGCAGCTAAGCAGGTGTTCGCTGGACAGCGATACATCGCTGGAAAGTACGCGGGGATCCCCTCTGTGGCGAGTTTGATTTATACTGGTTTGAACTGGGATTTCCCGAACTCTTGGCCACCCCACGTTTACACCAGTATCAAGGCGTTGGAAACTCTCGGTCGACTCTACCCGAACGCTTCGAGCTTTGAAGGAAACGTTGTACTCAACGACTTTGGTTCAATCCCTCTGGGCCAACTCGGTCTCGCCGAATCCGAGCTTCAATCACAACCGGCCGATGCGATTGGGAACAACTCCGCCTCCTTTGCCGCTGAAGTTGGCGACATTCAAGCGGGCAAGCCATGGTGGCAACAGTTCGCGATCGAGCACGCCAATCGATACCTCCAAGCTTCGTTCTGCTCTTGGTACTCCACAGGAGGATCCATTCCTAATCTCTTGCAGTCAATCACCGCATCTCAGCCGGATTCAAATATGACCATGTCCTCAACCAGTCAACTCGGCAACATCTTTGAAAAGTTCAACGCGACTGACGTGGATGCCGCTGGAGGTGGCGGAGAATACGCCGTAGTTATTGGATTTGGATGGACTAACGGGGTAATTCTTCATACCGCCGGGGAGTATGGTCAGTATCTCGCTGTCCCCACGTGTCCTTTACTCGATATTGTCGTGGCGGAGGAATCCGGCACGAACCAGACTAGCAACAGCAATAGCAGCCGATCAACTTTCTACAAAGGGTTCAGAAAGCACCCAGAAAGCACTTAAATGGCCAAAAAGAAAAGAAACAAAACAGCAATAAATGATTTTAGAAGCAGTAAATGACTTCGGTTGAATATATACAACGATATTTCTAATGTTCATTTTGCCCTTGTTATATGCCACATTCATTCACGATGATTTACCATGACGCCAAGTCCGCAAATGGGTCTTTTGCCTTTGCACTAGGCGTCGCTGCCGGTGCGGCTCCGTTAGCTGATTGAGCAGAAGCGCCGAAATTGAGACCTCCAAATGGTGATGGCGACGAAGACTGAGGAGAGCGAGAAGGCTGAGAAAACAGGTTGCTCGAACTGGTCTGTTGGTGTTGGTGTGGTTGCTGTGATGTTGGAGCAAATAAGTTCGAGGATTGTTGAGGCTGGGGCTGAATCGGCGCTGTACTGAAAAAGGACATAGGGTCTTGTTTCTGTTTGCCTGCAAAATTTGAAGTCAATGAACTCGTTGTTTGGGCGCTCGTGAACGAACCGAAGAGGTCGAGCGGAAGTCCACCGGGAGCGGACACCGCTGGTGGAACCGGTGTCGAAGATCCGGTATCAGCTCCGAGCGCAACCCCACCAAGGTGTTCATCATCTGCAAATGCGTCAAATGAAATCAAGTCCGGTTTCTTGCTCTCTGGATTGATAGTGCCGTGGATCTCGTTCGCTCGAGCCCAGTCACCGTTCTTACACGCTTCGTATCGGTCAATGACGTTGTTCAGCAGATCGTTGATCAATAGAAGCCGGTCCATGAGGTCCATGTTTTCTTCAGAAGCTTCGTTGATCCATTTCTGGATCTTCGGTCGTGCCATCTTACAAACATCGGCAACTTGCTGTGAGTATAGTGGGGGTTTGAGATCTCGGTCAGAAAATTCCAGATCACACATCCATACCGCCCAAGAAAAAGCGACGACGAAGGATGTGAAGACACCCACCTGATACGCATCGCCATCCAATCCGACCTTTTCACCATCATTCACGTTGTTCAACATATCATTCAACAAGATCGCCTTCTGTTGCACTTTCTCCAGTTCTGCCTTGGTCTGCTTGGCGTAATCCGGAGCTTTCTCTGGCACAGCTCCAGAGAGGTCCTTCATGAGTTCCTGGGCGAGAGCGAGATCCTTGGGTGTACCTCGGCGAATCAGTTCTTGGAGTTTCTGTGGGACGCGAGGGGAGGGAGGAGGAATTGAGTTAAATCGTCGTAGATCAGAGGAAATGAATCGTATTCGAAACACCACTCACTGCCGATTTGGCCTCCCGATCCTCTTCTTCTAATTCTTCTGGACTTTTGAGGTTCTCTGTTGGGTTAGCACTTGCTAACGCTCGCGTTGCGTCAAACGACTTGAAGCGGTAGCCTGAAATGAGTGAGTGCATGGTCAGCGATTTATAACTCTTGTACCCGCCTCCTCGTTCGCTTTCGCCCGCTCGGTGATAAAACGCACCTTTATAGCTCAACAGCCGATGCATATCTCTAATATGCACCAGATCCTCCTTATGTTTACTAGTAACACAAATCGTATTCTTCCACTCATGTATAAGATCCAGTGTCTTGGTCATCACGGGCCCCATCATCATTGGGGGTCGCTCAGGGAATCGACGAACGAGCTCATTTAGGAATTCTTTGGTTGCGATTTGGAGATGGAAAGGGTAGCCACATTGTTTGACGAGAGTGTCGAGGAGCTGTCGAGCGATGAGAGCCACGGAGAGGGGGGGGGGGTAAAGAAGCAAGAGATATATTAGAATCGATAGCTGGGTTTTCCCACGCTTGATGGGCGTCTTTTCGTCGACCTCAGACCAGAGGAGGACGCGCTCAAATAAACTCACATAGAGCGCCAGCATAGCCACATGGGGGTTCCGATTATTAACCATCCTAACCGTCTCCATCGCTGCCTCTCTCGGAGTATTCGCTTTTTTATTATTAATAAGCTCAGCGAGCTGCAAGTGGATGCCATGGTCGGGAGACTGTTGGTGAGGCTCACAGGCGGACTCGACGAGGCGGGTGACGGGAGAAAGAGAGGCCCAGGGACGAGAGGGGCCGGTGGGGAGCATGGTGTGAAGATGTGTTTGTGTGTCTGTGTTCTTCTTGGATGCTTCCTGTTTGGTGCGAGTGATCGTGATCCTGTGCGAAAACTCTGTAGTGATGTTTCGATATCCGGTCAAACTCCTTTAAATACGACGTTTCGGTGACTGCTTCTTGAGCACAAAGACGTTATAGAAACGGCTACTAGGCTGGGGGTGAAACTGGACGATCACGGACAAGAAAGGTTGAAATCGAGATAGGGTACGAAGATAAAAGACGCGGGGGGGGGGGGGGAGAGGGAAAGAGAGGGAGAGAGAGCCAGTAGGCCCGAAGTTGAGGGTTTCCAAGTATGAAATACGATGATGGAGACGATATCCAGACATGCAATACTGGGCTGGGGGAGTTGTGGGTGTGGGCGAACGTTGATGGATCCCAATCCAATTGAATGAATAAACGGACGCACGTATGGATGACGAGGATACCTCTGGCGGTCGAGGGTGGTGTGTGGTCGAGGGAGGGAGGCTTGGGGGG
>JANGFI010001400.1:0-13927 GCA_025758705.1 Goffeauzyma gilvescens
CCCCCCCCCCCCACACACACAACACACCACAGCCAAACAAAACCAATTGACACATGTACATGGAATCAAACCGCTCCACGACTAGCCATTCAGATCTCCATGAAATGGGAAATTCCCCCCCTGGGACGCAGCCCTTTGGCGACGGAATTGGCTGGCAGGACGGACCGAGCATCCATGCGTCTTCAGGCGCTACAGGGTCGCAACACAGTCGCAATTCATTCCTTTTGAATCCATATGATCAGGATATGCGTCCTCCTCTCCCTACTCCTGATCAAAACACCAGTGTTGGGCCTTTCTCCTCCCCTCCTGCTGACCCTCTTGGTGGTCGTTACACCAGTGGTTCAGGATATCCAGGATATCACTCTCCAAACCAACCTACAATTGCTGCACAAGGAAGTAGTAACCTTTCCTCCCAGAGCATCATCGGTGCATCTAGTGGAGACTCCCTCCCCGACACTACCCAGGAAGTTTCCATTCCAGCGTTTGGCCAAACCCTTCCTGCCTCAAATTGCCCTGACCCAAGTCAGGTGACGATCCCCCGGGCTGGAACAGTGAATCAAGCGTTGACGCAATGGTTCTTTGGCGACCCAAGCAACAATTTGCCAGCCCTGAAAGATATTGACCTTGAAGTTTATACCGGCATTCAGGCTATGACATTGTGCCGCCGGCGGCTACTGGGCGATACATTGGTTGATGTCCTCCAAGCAGAAGGAATCGATCTGTCCGATGGAAATGTTCGAGATGCCATCGCGGACAAGCTGCTGCAGAACACCTACGGCGCCTATGATCTCGATGGACTGCGAAAAGCAATCAGGGAAAGAATTCCTCTCCAAAGAAGTGACCTTTCCTTCCAGAGCAACATCGCTGCATCCAGCATCCCCGGGGACCAACCACCATCCAGCCATGGCTACTGGCTTCCTGGAAGTACTTTGTCTCGCAGTGCATCCGCCGGTACCCAGGAAGCCTCTCGCCAAACCGTCCCTGCCTCGTATTGGCCTGCTGCTCCAAGGGGAAGAGTGACGATCCCCGAGGCGGGAACAGTGAAGCAAGCATTGACGGAATGGTTCTTTGGCGACTCAGACAATCAATTGCCAGCCCTGAGATATGTTGACCCTGACGTTTATCAAAACCTTGACAAGAGGAGATATCAGGACCGGCAGCTACTGGGCAATGCGTTGGTTTTTCACCTCCAATCATGGTCAGGAGCTGCTTCCGATGAAAATGTTTGGTATGCCATCACTTACAGTCTGCTGCAGATGAAGTACCGCAAGATAGATCTTGAGGGACTGCTTGCAGCAATCAGATCACGAGCTCAGGAGAGGCAACCACCTAGCGAGCCAGTGTTGGTGGCGATGCTGAGGGACGATGTGATGAGGATGAGGGGCAGTTGAAAAGACGAGGTGGCGCCGGCGTGGGACCGTGGGGGCGCGGGGACCTTGAGGACCCACCAGAGTGCAGGCCTTCTTAGTGACACTGGACCCCTCTCCTCTCAGCCTCTGGGCTCTTCTCAGCCAAGTATATAGTATAGCTCAGATCCTCCTTCTTCTGTAGCTATTCATTGATCATCACACCTCTTCCTTCAGAGGAAGCCCATGACCTATATACATATCCTTAGCTCTCGTTACAAACCCAGATTTAGGATCAAGTACCGGAGGACTTTAGGGAAAACAAGGTGTGGTGCATGTATTCTTGTAGAATCATCATCAGTTTCAATTTTGATTTACCTTTGAACAAACAAACCAGTATAGCATGCCTGAATGGGGTGGTGGCGTTCTGTTTCATTGGGTATGAGTTGAGATAACGAACGACACCTGATCGTAACGGGGGTTTAATTGAACTCGACGGTCAGTGGGTTTCGGTCACTACCGTCTTGACTTGGGACAGAAAAAAGGACGCCTTCACTCTCGTGGGTCGTTTCTGATTTTTCCCTGTACCTACCTACGCACTTTACCCATGGCACATGATAAAGATGAGAGCGATAGACAGATAATCCCGACGGCGGAATGGGAACGATTGACGAAGACCTGAATCCGACCGACAGTTCTACTCACTCGTTCCATAGACTAGACATCTGTTTACGATCGTAACGCAATCCTCGGCTACCTTACATGGCCTACTCCGTCCTCTGCTTTTTCTGCTTCGGCGCCTTTCCATCATCATCCTTATCCACGTCCATCTCATCCCCGTCATCTCCTTTTCCAGCAGCATCCTCACTCGCCTTCGCCTTCTTACTCCCCTTTGTCGCCTTCTTCCCGAGTTCTTCCATCATATCATCAGGAGCCACATCGTTTTCAGAGTCGGCCTCGGAGTCAGAATCGGTTGCGGAGCCGTCGTCAGACGATTCAGCTGCGAAGTCTTCGTCCTCTGCGTGAACAAAGTAGATGGGTGATTCGATGATCAGCTTCAAAGGGAAGAGAGAAAGGAAAACCACGTATTTAGAAGCCAACTCACCTTCAGAATCATCATCATTCGCCGCCGCCGCCGCCGGAACCCCGATCTTCTTACCCGGCACGG
Organism: Goffeauzyma gilvescens; assembly: GCA_025758705.1. Classification (NCBI taxonomy): domain Eukaryota; kingdom Fungi; phylum Basidiomycota; class Tremellomycetes; order Filobasidiales; family Filobasidiaceae; genus Goffeauzyma; species Goffeauzyma gilvescens. The sequence goes on from JANGFI010001400.1 coordinate 2,515, forward strand.
ACTTCCCCTTCGGCCTCCTCGAAGCATTATCCTCATCTTCGCTCTCCTCATCCTCATCTTCACCAAGATCCATCGCATCCAAATCTCTCATCGCAGTCTCATCCGTCAATTCCTTCACTCTGACCGATTTCGACTTCAAGAAATTCTTAATCCCTTCCAATTCGTCCTTGTTTACACTGGTGAAAGCGACCTCTGCATCGGTATCCATCTCAATGGTGATATCACAAGTCCTCATCGCACCTCCGACACGAGACAAAGTGACTTTGACCATATGCCTAAAGTCGAGGTTGATGGGTTGTTTGGCGATGAAGAGGAGACTTTGAGCGAGGAAGTAGAGCTCCCCTTGGACGGCTTTGACGTTACACTTAATCCCGGCATCGCCAGAGACACTTCGGTAGTTATCCGCCGGTGGAGTCATCTCTTTGCCGATCAAGTGACGGAAGAGCTGGGAGACGACGATGTATGTCGGATCAGAGTATTCTTTTTTGATCAGGCCTTTGTATTTCGATTGAAGGACGTCGCTATGAGCATAAACGATGACGGAAGGAGGGAGGACTGTCAGTGACTGATCACCCGGCTTGCTTCGTTCCACTTGCAAGGCTAACGCCTCATCGGCTCCGACTTCGTTACTCGCCACTCACTCTTCGATATTCAGCGTCACATCGACTTCCTCTGTCTCATCCCACTGCATGACCAACCAAGGATACTTTGTCTGACCCTGTCTCAATGGCGGGTCCAGTCCAACGACAAGCTGACGGTGAACACCATCGAGTTTCGGGAGAAGGAATTGTCGGTGAACAGAGGAGTAGAGGACTCGGTAGTCGTAGGTCTTTCCGTGAAGGCGGAGGTGGTCGGAATGCATCTCGATGTCGAATCGGCCACTGGAGAGGGGAGGGGGGGCGGGGGGGGGGAGGCAATATATGGTCAGATCCATCCAGTCTACAGACACAACTCGCTTCTTTCTTGGACGCTGTTACTTGTGAACTCGGCACTCACCGAGGCGTAACCACGAGCACCTCCCCAAACGTAACGATTGCATCCCCAGCACTCTCCCCGATCTCCGCCCGTTCCGTAATAGCTTTATGAAAGCTCTCGGCGGGCGTGATTTCATTTCCTTCCTCATCCACTTCCACCTCTCTCTCCTCTTCATCTTCATCATCAGACGCATCTGGGTCGCGTTCTCGGCGGGGGATATAGAACCTCATCTCGACCAGCTCGTCTACGGGGCGACTTTCGTTGGATTTACCATTAGCGGAGGAAGAAGAGGCAGGGGTTTGGAACTCGAGTGCGACTTCGTTCTTGCCGGCCATGTTCGAGTTGGAGACGGCAGAGAGGGGGATCTCGAAGAGTGTGGATTGACGAGGACCGACGAAGAAGGCGAGGTCGTTGGCTGCAAGCGAACGTGGGAGCGAAGCGGGGAGTGAGGCAAGGAGGCGGAGCGCGAGGAGTTGGTGAGAAGAGACCAAGTGGGGCGACGATTTTCGAATGCCAGGCAATAGGTGAGAGGAAGCGGTGTCAGTCCAACCGTATGTTATCCCATATGGAGAAAGAGAAACAACGCAGCCAGTGTCGCAAACCCACCTTGAACATCGACTTTTCCCCAATTCCATCCTCGAACACTGAGTTCCTTGACTTCAAGCTCAACACCGAACACTTTGAGCGCTTTTTGAACTTTCTCGAGGTCCTGCGAGGCGGGACAGTGGAGCGTAGCGAGCGCATCATCCGAAGCGCAGTGATCGGGTGATGACGATGCCGATTATGATTACGATCGCGGTTACGTGCACGGGGTAGAGTAAAGTAGATTGAGAGGGGTGGTAGAGTAGGAGGAAAAAGGTTGGTTGTTGAATGTTGGATTTCAGTACGACGTGAATGCGAGGGGTGGCATAGGATTGAAGACGAAGAGAGAAAGAGAAAGAGGGAGGGCGGGGGAGACAAGATGTGTCAGTAAAGATGGCCTATTCCGCTTGTGTGCGTGCGAATTTATTGTCGCCGAGAAACGAAGAAGCGAAGCGGAGCGACAAAGAGCTATCCAGACAGAGCGAAAGCAATGAGGAAAAAAAAAGAGCAAGGAGCGAGGGGCGATAAGAAGGGAAAAGAAAAGAGGAAGAGAGATAGAAAGAGAAGATGCGACGAGAGCAAGGAACAAGGTGGGATTAAACGGCGGGTGAGGGATGTGACGAGAGTACGAGAGGGCAAAGAGCAAAGACAGAACAAAACTTGCAAGAAGAAAGAAGAAGCAAGAAGCAAGAAGGAAGAAATTAGAAAGAAGAGATTGACTCACCTCCCTCTTCAACCCTTCAAACGTATGTCTCTCCGGTCCTTTCCCTCCCTTCTTCCCACCCGCGGACCCTGCCAAAACCAACCTCAAGCGATAACCCCTTCCGACTCTGCCCCAGGTCGCTCTCTTCACTTCCTTGCCCGTGAACGTGACGACGTGTACGTCCGGTGACGACGACTTCCAGCCGATTCCTTGACCTGTTAGACGCAGTTGGCCATGATGCCGGGAATCGTTGTGGTAGATGTCGAGGAAGTCGATGGGTTTGGTAGCGCCCGAGGTGGAGGACCCGGCGGTGGATTGCGAAGGAGCCGCGGTCGGGGTCGAGGCGGGAGCAGTGGCGGAGGTGGACATGATAGCTGGTTTTGTGTTTGTGTTTGCTGTTTTCAGTATCCGTGCAGTGCAGACAGCAATCTCAGACACACTCGGATGAATGAGAATGGATGAGCGACGGAATGGAAACACACCAAGATGTAGATTGTATTAACGGGGTAGATAGTAGGGTGATCGACCGGCTCCACTCTCTGCATCGTGTTTGTCGTCAAAGGAAACGAAGGATCAAATACAAGAATACGGCGACGAAGACGACGACGACGACGAAGACCGCGAGAACGAGAACGAGAACGAGAACGACGACGAGGGGTTTCACTCGACGCGTCGTGAGAGAAGGGAAGAGAGGTTCCCAGACCACAGCGTCCAGTCAAGCCAGACACTGAGCCCCGAATGATAACCTCCCCCCCCCCCCCGACCCATTTAATTGAGGCACCGCGGATGCTTTCAATAACAAGACTGGCTGACCCATTCCAATCAAAAGGGGGGGGCGAGACAAACGGGATAGCACGTGAAACTGTAACCCTCTTAGTTCGGCAGCCTCCCACCCCCCCTGTCCGGTATCCAGCCAGAAGCAACAGTAATGACGTGTCATTGTTCCCTTTGCAACTCCACCCCCTCCCCCCAACGCCCTCCTCCCCTTTCTTTACTTTAGTTCGAGAGGGTAGTGTCAGGAGATTCCGGGGGGCGAGGCAAGCGCGCGATTAAGAGAAGAGCACGTGATTCGCCGATCCTTTCCCCCCCCCCCCCCCCCAACGAAACGAGGGATCTGGATAGGAGCAATGAAAGAAGGACGACCGATTGGGATGAACTGATCCGCTTGGAGTCCGTCGTCATCAATTACCCGTTCCATTTCCATCAACAGCATCACCAGCATCACCCAACCCAGCTCACCATCAATCCATCCATCTAATGAGCAAACGAGCATTGGACCGTATCGTCTAGCTGATCCTTCATCGCGACCACCACCACCACTCGAAGGAAAACAAGAAACAGGGCGTGAGGGGCCTCAACTTCGGTCGTGTGTCCTCGTCTAGTGATATATAATCTCGGTATCACACTTCTTAACATTCGTCCCAAAGCCGACAAGTGGTAGTTTTCGTCATCTCGAACTGCAAAAACCACCCTTACCTGTTTTTTCTTTTCCCATTGTCTTTTCACTTTTCTCCCTCCTCCTCGCACAAACGATCGTCCCGGGGGCAAGTCTCTCCTGCACTGCACCATCCCTCCTGCTGTTCCCCTTCGTATGCCCCGCCGCCAACCTATCCCGGCTCCTGCAGCACTCTATACCCACCCGTCCTCATCATCATTCGGTTCAGACGTCGCATCGTACGTCCATGATTTTTACTTGGGAGGACTGTTGACGAATACGAAAGCGGCAAGACCGGTCGAGAGTCAATGGACGGTTCTAGCTGCTTTTTTGGTTTTCACAGAGGAAGAGGAGGTGAGGAATGAGGGTGGGGTGGAGGGTGAGGGTGAGGGCGGGCGACGTAAGCGGGAAGAAGAGAAAGAGATCGGCGAGAACGGCGAGAACGAGCAAGAAACTCTTAAAGACGACAACGACGGGGACGGCTACGACGACGACGATCACGATCACGATCGCTCGCAAGATGCACGAGATCTGCCCAATCACTTGAATGGTCTGCATCTGGGGGTCAGGAAGAAGAAACAGAGGAAGAGGAGGACGAGTTCGGTTGGGTCGTTTGCGTCGATTGGGTCAGGTCTGACTGGTGGAGGGGTCAGTGGGAGTACCGGCGTGAATCCTCATGCGAGCGTTAACTCCAGCGGTACAGGTCACGGTCACGGTAACGGCTATGCAGGTCACGGTCACGGCTATGGCCACGGGAAGAACGGATTTCAGTCCGCCGCCGCCAAGCAGGCTGGCGGTGAACACCTCGCACGAGAACGATCAGACTCTGACAAGATCGACGGGGACGACAAGAACGGCAATAACAACACGGATCCGAATCTAAACAGCACGACGACCACCACCCCGAACCATCCGGTAAACCTCCCGGCTAGTCGTCCTCGTCGTGGCAAACTCGAACTGATCACGCTCGCGACCGGCGTCAAATGCATGGGCGGTAACGACCGCAGCGATTCAGACCGAGCCAAGTTGATAATTGATATGCACGCGGAAGTTCTCGCACGACGCGAATTAGAACTCTTACTGCTGGAAGAGATCGATGAGTCGTTGTGGAATGCCGCGTCGCAGTCGCAGTCGCAGTCGCAGTCGCAGTCGCCGTTGTCCAGCTCACTCGATTTGCATCGGGTTTCCTCGAGAGGTTCTCAGACGGGTACGGGCGGGAGGTTACATCGAACGACGAGTCGAGGGTCGAGTCGCGGTTCTAGGTCGGAGAGTGCGGGTGGTAGAGGAAGAGGGGGTCGTGGTCGTCGACCGAGCACGTCGCATGTGCACAACCCTCTGAACGCTCGAGAACCTCTCCTCGAGTTAATCACGAACGGGAACGACAACGACAACGACAACGACAACGACAACGACAACGACAACGACAACGACAACGACAACGACAACGACAAACACCCTCAATTCCGACTGAAACCTGGTAAAAGTATCTACCTCTACACCTCTCACGCTCCCTGCGGACCCGCTGCCAACGCTGCTCACATCGCTCGACTAGACGAAGAAGATCGATTGATCCTGAACGCACTCAAATCGCGAATGGAATCGGAAGGGATCCTTCACTCGCCCACCCAGGTCTCGACATCCTCTTTCCGCTCCAGTAAGACCCAACTTCGACCGAACCCTACGAAGAAACCGAGTCGAGCAGACGCGAAACCGACGACGGCGTATACTTGTTCAGACAAGTTGTCGAGGTATCAGATATTGGGTTTGCAAGGTGGAAGATTGAGTACGTTGATTTCGAACCCGATCCGGTTGAGTGGCGTCATTGTCGGTGATGACTTTGATGAACCTTGTTTGAGGATGTTGTTTGGAGGTGGTGATACGGCGTATTCGAGGATGGAAGAAGGTGTCAATGAGATCAAACAGGATGCGGGTGGACGACAATCCCGAACGAACAAGGACGAGGACGAGAATGCCGCTCTCACCTGGCTAGGAGACATGCATCCCGCTTCAATCTATCACTCAACCGTCCCTTTCAAGTACAGCCGATATGGCAACGGCGGTGATGCCTCGAACCAACTCTCCACATCCTCTCTTCTTCCTCTCCCCACTAACCTCGATGCCTTTCTCGAACTCTCTCGCCTTCCCCTGCCCCTCATTCGAGATCAACTTCTCCCCAAACCGAAACTAACACCGGCTTCTCTCTCTTGCTCCTATCGATATAACAACTTCGTCGAAGTCCTAGGGCCTCAAGGAAGAGTCCACGGTGTTCCGATCGATAAAGCGACGCGAACGTATTCAGATGATGCAGCTTCGAGGGTCAGTAGGCAGAAGATGTGGCAGGCGTATGAGAAGCTGAGGAACGTTCATATCAGAGGCATAGGGAATAGGATGAGAAGCCAATCGAGTAGTCCGATGATGATGAGCATTCCGATGAGCCCGACGAATTCACGACGACGATTCAGCCAGCAAGGATGGGATTGGAAGAGCCCACCGTACTCGACTTCGCCGTCAACGAGGGAACAGGAACTAGAAGACCAAGGCGAGGCTCCGCACTCTCCCAAAGGATCTTCTGGATGGAGAACTCTGTCCTCCTGGATGGAACAAAAAGGTCCTTTCCGAGATTGGCATAAAAACGGTATAAGGCAGATCCCGACTCCTTCCTCGTCGATGATGACTCCCTCAACATCGGAGTCATTGACGCCGGGTGGTAGTCAGCCAGGAATCGGACTTGGAATTATCATTCATGATAGCGACGCCGACGCCGATGGTCACGAGGGACAAGAGGTCCGGGGGATCTCAGAGTATGCCATGGCGGCGAAAATCAACCGAATACGATGGACGAGTCACGGTGGTTGATGACAAGGGAACCAACAACGACGACTTTGCATAAGACAATTCTCAAACATGAAGGGAACCAGACACACACGGCCAATATTTCTTTGCTTTTTTTTTCACCTTTTTCTACCTTCTTTTCTTTCCTTCTCTTTCTCTCTTATGTGTTTGTGCCTGTCCTTTAACGTCTCCCCCCAAGACCTTTTCTCTACAAAGAGTCTAAAACTTCACGATCCAGGAAACGAATGGAATGAACTTATGAATATGATGATCTGATTACGAACGACGACCGCGAAAGCCAAATGCAATCCCAGTCCTCCACCTTCTCTTATTCATTCTTTTCACTCAACTCTACTCGACATCGGTCACCAAGTCGAATCGGGCCAACCTGGTCGATATGGTCGTGGGCCGCCGCCGCCCGGGCCGGGACTCACGGTCGGTCCGGTCCGGTCCGGTCCGGTTCGACAGCTATCGCGCCCCTCGGAGAATATACTATCCCCTGCCGGCACCGGCCCGGAGCTCGTCTCGTTATCTTATCCCAGCCGCGCCACCGAGATCCTTGATCAACTGTGGATATCCAGTCCAGTTCACTAACTATATCGATGATTTGTCTACCATCAACCATTTGAGTGGATAAGCCATGCAGCTTTCCGAGAAGGAAAATACACCCTTCCCTAGAACAACTTTTGTTCCACCAGTGGATACCTCGTTCAGTTCGAATCTGCATCCCTTTCGATATCAATCTTCACACACCTTTTTTTTTTTTCCTCATCTAGGCAATACTAAACTCTACCGGCACTATCATATCATGTCCCCCTCATCTTCCCCCGACTTGAGTCTTCTCATTTCCAGTCATGGTAAGACGATTCATCTTGTCAAGATCGGCACAAGCAGCAGTCTCGAAAACCAACCCCTTCAGCATGAAGAGGCGAAGGAGGGACTAACGGCAACTGTCACCGCCAGTCTCGAACTCCCAAATCAACCTAGTTTCGCCATTGAACATCCGACAATCCCCGGGTTGACTTATATCACGAGCTGGGTTGAGGACAAAGTGTTCAAGATTCGGGTGGATCAAGATGGGGAGAGTGCGAAGGGGAAACAGAAGGCGTTCAAGGTGGAAGCTGAGGCAAAAACCGGTGGAGGTGGGCCGACGTTCGTTTTGATGACGCCGGGTAACGATGGGTTGTTGATCGCTCACGTGAGTGAATATTCACTCTTTTTTTCTCTGGTCCAACTGTTATTTTGGAAAGATGGAGGAAATATGCTGATTCATTAAGATTTGATTTTCTCCCTGCCTTCTCTCCCCCCCCCCCCCATCCGGCGATCCGGCAGTATCGATCGGGCGAGTTAACCTATCTCCCACTCGACCCAAAGACAGGCGACTTCCTAGCCCAAGAACCATCATCTGACCACATCCTGCTCTTACCATTCGACAAACCTTCTACTGCCACCTCCACCGACCTCCCTCCTCGCCCAGCACGGCAAATCGAACGTCAATCAAGTTCCCATCCCCATCAGATCGTCCTCCTCCCTACAGGTGAATACCTCGTCCCGGACCTCGGGTCGGATACACTATACGTCGTCGCCTTCAACGCCGAAACTTCTCGTCAGGATAGGCTCGAGGGAGGCGGTGGTGGTGGTGGTGGTAGTGGTAGTGGGTGGAAGATCGTCAGCCAGACTAGATTGCCGACTGGATGGGGTCCGAGGCATGCTGTGATAGCCACTCCAAAACCAAGTCCGGAACCTTTGATTTACCTTGTATCCGAGCTTGAGAGTCATGTCACCGTTCACCACATCTTACACTCAGGCGGCGGCGGCGGCGCGACGACGATCTCTCAACCAATCGACGGGAAAACATATTCGACTTGGCCTGACGCGTTGAGGAACGGCGCGTACACGCCTGTAGGAGCCTTCGAAGGTATCGCATGTGCTATCATTTATGATAACGGCTACCTTTACGTCTCTAACAGGGATATTCGACCCGACTTGGCACCAGAGGGAGATAGCATCGCTGTTTTCGCCATCCATGGCCCAGATGGCGGACTTGTTGAGAAGACGGCTATTGTCGGACCAGGGACACATCTTAGAGGTTTAGAGATCAAAGATGACCATATGGTCGTTCTCAGTCGAGATGGAGGTGGTTTGAGTCTGTATCAGCGAAAGAGAAACGCCGGGGAAGAGGATGGTTGGGAGCCAAAACTCTTGAATGTCCTTGCGGATCAATTGGATAAACCGGTTGGAGTCACCTTTTTATGATCGGATACACTTGGAGAGCTTAGGTTGCAAATCTGCAGTGTACCGGCAATGATCCTCAGGTTGTATTGCTGCGTGTCGAAACGGAATTAGCATTGAAATGAATTAGACATAATCATGGGATGACGAGGGTCTCGCCTTCTGCGTCATCCTGAACAAACTAAGAAAAAAGGGGGTGTAATAGCGAAAAATCAAAAAGAAAAAGGCAAACCCAAACCCAAACGAAACGAAACTGAAAAGACAGATCTGATTCTCATCACTCCTCCTCCTGATGCATGAGCATATCCGCCACTGCCTGTGCCGCTGGGTCACCTTCAGCTTCGCCCTGCCTTGTCAACATCGGATCGAGAGCAGCGACGCCACCTTCCTCGTGCGCCTGTTGCGGGTGGTGATGGTGTTCAGGTTGATAATAGTCTTGACCGTGCTGATGGAAGTATTGCATCGCCTGTTCCATCGCTTGAGCACCTTCGTAATGCTCTGCAGGAGGTCTTTCACTGCCTTCTCGTTCGGCATTGAATGCGTCGTTGAGGCTCGCATTCGGTGCATAACCTTGAGCGACACCCCCGCCGTTCTCCATCATCATTCCGGCCAAGGCCATGGCAGACTCGGACGTCTCGCCAATGTCCCCCTCTGGAAGATACATCCCGTCACCTTCGCCTTCGTGCTCGTGCTCGTGCTCGTGCTCATGTTCATGGTCGTGACCGTGTTCGCCTTCGTCAAGGGCCATAACCGAGTGATCTTGAGCATCTTGAATGTCCTGATCTTGATCTTGTCCAGTGATCATCGCAGCAGCATCGCCATCTTGTTCTTCGCCTGTCGTTGCCGCCGCCTGCTTCTTTTTCCTACCCGCTCCTTTACCCTTCCGACTCGCCACTGGCTTCTTCGGCTTGATCTCTCCCGGTGGTCGATCCGCGTTCCTAGGCCGTCCAGGTCTTCGTCGACCTTCAAGACCACCATGACGGATCGTACCGTCCGGGTTAAGTGTGAGAAGAGGCTTGACACGAGGGCGCTTGATTCGAGGTTGACTCTTGGTTTTCACCTTGCGTTTCCGTTTCTTGCCGCCTTCACCGTCGACACCATCACCTTCCTCTTCATCTTCGTACTCATCTTCTACTTCTTCCTCTTCTTCTTTGGAAGCGGCGGCGACAGAAGCTTTCACAGCAGCCTCTGCTTCCATTTGTTCTTGAACTCGTTGTCGATCTTCAGCAGAGGCGACCTCGATCCGAAGATCACCCTTTTCGGCCATCTCGAGCAGTCGTCGATTCTGTTTGGCGTTATTGTTACTCGGGTTCCTCATTGGAATACCTTCATCCTCTTCTGTCGGGTTTGGCCAACCCACGATCTTAACCCCATAGCTCTGAATCAAACTTTCCGGTCTAGTCCATTTCATTTCAGCATCGGCAATACCCGAAGTCTCTCGCACGATCTTTCGCATGTGAGCGTTCAATCGGGACTTGACATCGAGTGAACGCGCACCGAACGGGATGGCCAGTCTTCGAGTGGTCACGGCTGGGTGCGAGAGAGACAAGAATTTGGTCAAGTTGGTGGCGGGGCCACCTCGAAGACCTTGCCAGAAGAATTCGGCAGGTGGAGACATGCTGAGGACGGGGAAGTCAGGAGGAGTGATGAATGGTGGAGAACATAGGAGGAGGTAGTTGATGTGACACGTTTCGAATACGCGGCGGACCTGCAGGTGAGAAGGATAATATCATTGATAGGGAGGTATCATCGGGTTAGTCACGCGGAAAATTTGGATGAGACAACGGCGAAGGCAACGAAAGAATCACGCGCGCTCACCATATTGGTCGCCTTCTGAGTCAATCGAGTCGTGAACGCCTCCAACGATTCATCCTCTCCTTGCTTAAATTCCTCATCTTCATTCGAGTAGTCGTTCATGATCTCTCCATATCTGTCTCTTTCCTCTTGACTAAGTGCGAGCCAACCGGTGAGCATGGGTGATTGTTGGTCTGGAAAAGGGATGGAAAGCATACACAGTGATCAGCGCGTGGGTCCGTATAATGTGAATGACTGAGGAGCATCTGTCCGGAAAAAGGATTACAGCCGCCGATTCAGGGTTTTCTTCACTCACCTGGCTGAATCAAACCTTGCCTAACCGCGAATTCTTCGACGAACCGAGCATATCCACCCCCATACTTGACATCCTTAGGGACCATATGATCTTGAGCCTGTTGACCTTGATAGACTTGCTGTTCTTCTCCCTCGATGCCAGAAACGTCATGCATGTGTTGGTCGACGTCGGCGTCTTCGGGAACACCGGCCTGGTGGTGCACGTCCACGATCGGATGCTCTGATTGCTCTGTCTGGCCGTCGAGAGCTCCATCCACCTGCGTGTGGGTGTGAGAGAGGTCGATGGGGGCTCCAGCGTACTGCAGGCTCTTTCCAGTTCTCGCTCCCCCGCCTTCTCCGATGGAACCCACACCGACACCGACACCAACACCGACGCCGCCATTCGCCTGAGAGGAGGCACCGGCGAGAGGGGCAGAACCGCGGGTGATGTCGGACCCGGATCCACCACTTGCCGTTCCTCTTTGTTGTGAGTGGGATGAGAGAGTGGGCATGGCCTCTCTGTTCAACTTTTGAAGCTGTCTTTCGGTTTCCTCCAGAGCGGCAGC
>JANGFI010001401.1:0-10027 GCA_025758705.1 Goffeauzyma gilvescens
GGGGGAGAGGGGGGGGGGGAGCGCCGCCAAACAGGTTCAAGTTTAGCGCGACTCGTCGGAACTCAGCTCGCTCAGTGGACTTCGGAGAGTTTGGAAAGGAAAGGGTGAAATGACGTGTCAAAAGACTAGGCACGAGCCGTCCGCATTCTCACGTACATCGCATAAATATCTCTTTCATTATCATGCATCTCCTTCGTGGACGTGTAGGCGTGGTTTTACATTGTGCATCATCATTTAATGTGGCCAATGAGGGTTGGCGACCACATCTTCTCATCTATCCTTGTTGTGATGCACCGTAGCGCTGCAGACTCTAGCCCCCTTGTTTCAGTCTAAGCACTCTCTCTCTCGTTTCTCCCTCATGCGACATGAGACTCCTCGTCTTTGGCAATCACATCCTTCAGAACTTCTGAGGCCGATCGAGACTTGGATGTGGATGAACCTGGGACGGAAAGATGAATATCTACCCCACTCGTCTCCGATGTCGGATCAATTGGGTCGGTCTTGATGTTATCGGCCCGTCGGAGACTTCTTTTTCGAGGCGGTAAAGCGGAAGCATGTGGCGAGTCTGTTGAAGAGGTTGTAGAGGTGACTCGTTGAAGCGACTCAGGATTCTCGTTGTTGGGTTGTTCATCTTGGATCACAAACTTGGAAGGACTGGTGCCCCTCGGTGGACTGGTTGCACCAGCTGCGGGAAGAGGCATTGGTGTCGATTTCGTCGGTGCATGACTTGAGGAAGAATTGGTGACAGCCAGGCTCTGTTTCTCTTTTGGCTCAGTCGAAGATGAGCTTATAGCTGTAACCGTGTTCGGCCTCGCCGGGATCTTGGGAACCATCATACCGCTTGACTGTGAGGGCTGACTCCTTACAGGCCCTTCTTTCACTGGATCCCCACGACCGTAACGTTCGAGACTTCCATCTTCCAACTTGTAGGCGGGATCATATCCAGACGCAGTAGATGGGTTCTGAAGATACGCATTCGGATACGTATTGTTGATCGATCCTAAAGAGGTATATCCTTCATCATATAACTTGCAGTAGGGAACGTGCAATTCTCTCAAGAATTTCCAGACATCACTGTAGTCCCAGTCTAAAATCGGATGGACTCTCAGGAATTGAGGCCAGGATGGATCTGTGTGTTGACGAGCCTGTAGTGTGGCGCCATGCGGGTCGCCTCTGCGGGTGCCGACTAAGACAGCCTTTACACCAGTGCCGACTTCGCTCGTTAGGAATTCGGCAAGGGCGGCTTTCATTCCACCACCAATTCGGACGAGATTCAGGTTGTAGAGCCGAGCAGAGGAATCGACAAACGTCTCGAGTTTGGGAAATGGTAATGGTGCGGTGATGTAGATGGCTGGGATGGGCGGATACAGAGACGCCTGGGAATTGGGATTAGACGACGGATCCGAGTCCGTTGACGTTCGCTTATTTGCCTGATGCCGGGCATACAAACAGCCAGCTAGCAAGTGGATCAACACAGTGCAATCTTTTCCTCCGTTGAATGAAATAGCAACGTGGTCCTCGCCATACTCGTCCAAGCTGTCTTGTATCATTCGCATCGCCTCGCGGATCTTAATTCCCAAGGGATCATCCGCATGAGCTCGCTTATTGAGCTGATCGAGAGAGTCTGTCAGATTGAAAGGTGTCAAAGTCGATCCCGCAACGGCTTTCTGTGTGACCTTCACAAGTCGATCGGCTAGGGCAACTTTGTTGGCATTCAATGATTTGGTGATATTCGAAGGAGCAAAGAAGTTGCCATTCGTCGGTGTCGTCTCCTCTGCAATGGGCTCCTCCACTTCGCTTCCAGTCACTTTGGATGTACTTTTGCGTTTGGATACAAATCCAGCCCAACCACTTCGTACTTTGGTCGACATCTGCGCCGCCTGAGCTTGCAGGGTTTCCTTGTCCGTACCATGCGATTGGAGAAACTTGTTGGTCCAAGAACTTTGCGAATGGCTTGATCCAACCGACGAAGATAGAGTGGCACTCTCTGTCGAAGGGGTCGACCGGTGACCTTGATGAGGAGATGACTGAACGTCGGGCCTAGATGTGTCATGAGAAGAGACTTCGTCATCGGTTCCAGTATTGCCTGATTTCTGCGATGAGGGGTCCCTCATTATCCTGTCGAGTGCATGGGCATCATTCTTCAGCTCCTGCTTTGTGGGCAGCGAAATTGACAAACTCGAGGCCTTCAAGCTGTGCGATAAGCTGCTCTTCTTCCGCGAATGGCCTTTGACGGGTTTGACGTGGCTATCCTCGCCGTGCAAATGACCTGGCGCTGTCGATGAGTCTGTCCCCGTTGTGGCCGTTTCTCGATTGACACTGGGTAGGTCAAGAGCGTTGAGCGTGGCAGACGAATTTTCTGGTGGAGTAGTCATTTGGAGGCCAAGCAACGGGTCTTCAACTTCATCTTCTTTCAGTCTTTCGGCCTCATCTTTGCTCTCGTCGTCAAAGATCCCACCTCGGATAGGGAGGGCACTAGTGTCAAAGAATGGCACATCGTCCCAATTGGGCAGAACCAAGGCTTCATGAAAAGCTTTGACGAGTTGCTCACGAATAATGTTGGTGAACATGCCGATACCTCTAGAAGAGGCATAAATGTACGGCTCGATGTGAAGATCGATCTCCGGTTTTTCAGTGAATGAGTACCATATCCGGTTACTCGGCGCAGGTTTGACTTTGACGATGACGTTTCCCTCCAATGAGCTGACAGTGGCCGCGAGAACAAGCGTCTCGTTGAACGCGCCGATCTTGATGGTGACCTTACCTCTGAAGTGGATCTTGATTGCAAAAGAGACAGTGCCATCTGGTGACGTTTCTTTCAACATGGGTTTAGAGAAGAATGGAGGCGTCGGCCCTATGTCGACCTTGAGCACTTTAAGACCGGCATCAACCCCAAAGTTGCTCAAGGGACTTCGATCCAACTTCCTCTGCAATTTAGTCGTCACGAACTCCTGAATCGTCTTGGTTCCATAAATGCTAAACCAAAGTCTGCCAATCAGTGCGTTGAGCCAACGGATTGGCAAAGGATCCGATTGAGAGTTCAAAGTGTCGATGAGACCTTGCATGCTCTCGTCGGGAAAGATGGATTTGATCGAAGGTACTGGTTTTGAAGATACGTAGGTCGGGGTCGAAGAACGTAAGAGTAAAGCATGGTACCAGTCCTCAAAGTCGCTATTGCTCTTGAAAGAAAAGTACCAAGGCTGACTCTCGGCGATCTCGCGCTTCTTCAATCGAGCCCGAATATTTCGTTGCTCCTCAAATTCAATCTTAGGTGCTTCATTATCAATCCCGGTCACTGTACTCGTGGTAGATGCGTTGTCCGATTTCACCTCACCATTATCCATCTCCGGATAGACTGCGGTCATCCCGTGCAGACCAGCCTTGTTTCCATTATCAGAGGTCTGCACAGATTCGGGAAGGGATAAAACCGACAAAGACGACGAATCCGCTGCGGTCGTCTTCTTCGCACTCAACGGTTGAATCCTGAGTGCATTCCTTTTGCTGAACAACTCTCCGTCCTTCAATTTGGGCGTTCCCGGAATATTTAGCACGGTTTCTGGACTAACGATATCAACTTCGCAGAATTCGAGATTGATAACACCTAATGAATTTTGCTTCGCTTTCGTGTCCCACATGTAGAGGATCGCACCCTGAAGCTGGACGTGAGTCGAGACACCGGTAGTACTGGGGGTGGCAGGACTTCCTGAACGCAAGACATTTTGTCGCAATTGAGTCCACTTGCTCCACATGCCTTCTTTGGGCGTTCGGGCCTGACCGGCCGCGGCTGCTGCTGTGACTGCACTGGTTGACGTTGACGTTGACGTTGACGGCGTCGATGTGCCTGAGCTTTTAGCAATATCCTCGTTGATTTGCTTCTCGTCGCCAATAGGTCCCTTGCTCGCATCCGAATGAGTATCTTCGAACCCACGGCCTTCCACCACATCCTCTGCGACAGTCAATTTAGACGATCTTTTGGAGGGCGCGAAATGTCTTCTCATCTGAACAGAGAGCTCCATCGGTTTTAGAAACCGGTTTCCAGCTGGAACTCTCGCTGCTAGGTTCGCGTTCATGGCTTGAGAAGCCAACAGTGGTGGACGTCTCTCTGTGGCAATATCATCTTGGGTCGCCGTGATTGGGTTCGGGTCCTTTTTCAATTGCTCAGCGGTGCTGTTGAGCGTGTTTTCCTTCTCTTCTAACGCTATCCGGATCTTCTCATCTTCTGCTTGTTTCTTGAGCCAGAGAAGACCGAGACCCAGCAGGAGCGGGATAAAGGTCACTCCTCCGAGGATGTAATAGAACAGCAGTCGCAGAACGATCCACATATTGCAGGGAAGAGGATCGGAAAGCCCGTTCAAATTACTGCGATGGAAAGAAGTTTGAGAAGTCGAAATGGGGTCCCAAACGAAACCGACAGTCTTGTAAACGTTTTGAGGTGATCTTGACAGTCTTTGGGCAGTGTATCTATTATGAACTACAGTTGACCATGGCAAGACAGTCCAATGTGAGGTCGATTGATCGGGTCTAAACGGAGTTAGATGACAAGCGTTCCGTTAATTCTGGGTGTATCTTGCAAGGTGGCCGAAAAGGACAATGACCGTGGCTCCTTCTCCGAGAGCCGTTGGATTATTGGGAACTAAGAGCAAGTAGCGCTTGTCGATGATGAGGGACTGTGGAAGCAAGATGTCATTGGAACTTCTTCACAAGGCAATCTGACACCTGTTGGCAGTGCATACTTCTAACCTGATCTTTACAGAAGGAAAATCGGTTACTAACAACCTGGTCGATTCGCACGATCGTCACGCGCCAATCCTGTCCCCGCCGCCGCCGCATGCGTCCGTCCGTTCGCCGGCAAAGGATTTAGGACTTGGAAGAAGGGGGGGGGGGGGGGCGAACCGGGGAGGAGGGGGTGGGAGGCGGTTAAAGGTAGGTTGGAGGTGCTCGAATCGATGCGTCATCCTCACGTGTCAAAGAAAAGTCTGATAGCTGCCCAAAACGAACATGAGTACGCAAGGTCCACATTTCCATTTCCATTCGGTCAGATGAAGTTGAGTAGCAGCAGGTGAGTAAGATCTCCGATCTTTTTGATCATTTATCATCTTCATTAGAGTTGTGCGGGGGGGGGGGGGGGGTCAGAGATCTTGTTTCGATCATTTTCATGCTAATGCTGTCTACATTATTTGTCTTTCTTGGTTTCTTCTTTTGCTACAATTGGGAGGAGGGTGAAAAGCATATGTTTTTGGGAAGTTGTGTCATAGGCAGTGAATCGACTTTCAACAGCCTAGGGGATTAAATTAGAAAAGGAGGGCATGCAAGAGGAATTTCTGAGGATGAGGGAGATCGTTAAAGGAATTTGAACACGAACGAACGAAAGAGACAAACAAACAAGGTTGGGAATGCACTTTTCCGCTTCATCATCTGGACTCATTTTCTCCTTTCCTAGTGGCTCATTGCGATTTTGACCTGATCGGTTCACCATTCTCAGAGGGCAACGTCTCCCTCCACCTCTTGGTCACCTCGGGCTCGTGTGCAAACACCTCCTGCAACACCTGATGAACATCCTCAACGAACACAAATTCGATACCTTCCTTGACGGATGGTGGCACATTCTCGTCAATATCGGACTTGCAGCCGGCTGGGACGATGAGTTTCTTGATTCCGGCTCGGTGTGCGGCGAGGATCTTCTCCTTAAGTCCACCGACGGGTAGGACTTGGCCGAGAAGAGAGATCTCGCCGGTCATGGCGATGTCGGGCCCAATGCGGGTGTTGGTGAAGAGAGAAACAAAGGCGGAGAGAATGGCTGTGCCTGCACTAGGACCTTCCTTGCCAATCCCTCCTTCGGGCATCTTTAAATTCAATCAGAATGTCAATATCAGCATCAGCGCCCGTTTAAACTTTCGGGATCTTGGAGGAGATCGCAATGGTACTCACGTGCAGATGAACATCGCGATCGTTCAAAGTCATCTCACTCGGTGACTTGGTGATACCGAGAGCGAAAGCGTTGGCCTTGACCCAACTGAGTGCAATTTGAGCAGACTCTCGAATGACTTCCCCGAGCTTTCCGGTTAATTGGAGGTTACCTTTACCTGGCATGGAGGTCGCTTCCACTGGCATAACCGCACCCGAACCGTTTCCGAGGTACCCAAGACCAGTGGAGACACCTCTCGGGGTCGCTTTTTCATAAAGCCGATCCTTGTGATAGATGGCAGCTCCGACATAGTCCTTCAGGTTATCGCTGTTGATCTTGAGGTGGACGGTGTCAGGGACTTTGAGCGGCTTTCTCGGTTGAGTCGTCACGCGTTTTGTTGCTTCTTCCCCGGGAGGAGGAGGCTCGTCACCAGGCAACCTCTCGGATTCAGGTTTCTCATCTGGGTTCTGTGCTTCAACTGTGAACGTTTCTGCCTTGGCTAGCACCTCTTCTGGTGTCGGTTCAGGAAGAGCGGATTCTCCGAGATCAGACACGATTCGGAGCGCTGCCTTTCGGTAGATTTTGTCGATGTGTTTCTTTAAATTTCGTACACCACTCTCTCGGCAATAGTATCGAATGAGTGCCTCAATCGCACTTGGCTCTAGGTTGATGTCGACATCTTTGAGACCGGACGCTTCTTTTGCGTGTGGTGACAGGTATCGTTCGGCGATGGCCAATTTTTCATCTGACACGTACCCGCTCACTTCGAGGACTTCCATACGGTCAAGCAACGGAGCCGGAATGGTATCGAGCATGTTGGCAGTGCATACGAAGAGAACCCGTGAAAGATCGACAGGAACATCCATGTAGTGATCCAAGAAGGATGTATTCTGCTCCGGGTCGAGCATTTCAAGTAACGCGCTCGATGGGTCCCCGTTGTGTCCCCTGCCGATCTTGTCGATCTCATCGATAAGGATCAGTGGGTTTTCAGTTGCTACTTTCTTGAGCGCCTGAATCGGTTTACCAGGCATCGCACCGACGTAGGTCCTTCGATGACCTTTGATCTC
Organism: Goffeauzyma gilvescens; assembly: GCA_025758705.1. Taxonomy (NCBI): domain Eukaryota; kingdom Fungi; phylum Basidiomycota; class Tremellomycetes; order Filobasidiales; family Filobasidiaceae; genus Goffeauzyma; species Goffeauzyma gilvescens. Next base: position 6,973 of record JANGFI010001401.1, read on the forward strand.
TGCGACGTCTGTGAGACCACCAACAGAGAATCTGTAAAATTGTCGATCAAGTGCACGGGCTATCGATTTCCCGATCGATGTCTTTCCAACTCCGGGAGGACCGACGAGACAGATGATCTTGCCTTCGACTGTCCCACGTAGTTTACCGACGGCCAAGAATTCAAGGATTCGATCTTTGACGTCTTTTAGACCGTAGTGATCTTCGTCCAACACTTTGATGGCATGTTCAATATCGTAATTCTCGGGAGAGTGAACACCCCACGGCACCTGAGTCAACCAATCGAGATAATTTCGTGTGACGTTAAACTCGCTGGCGGCCGGTTCGAGGTGCATAAGCTTGTTGATTTCCTCATCAAAGACTTTTCTAACACCTTCGGGCATGGCCAACTTGCTCGCTTTCTCTTTGAATCGCTCAATCAACTTGTCCTTCCCGTCACTTTCCATCCCCAGTTCTTTCTTGATTCCTTTCAACTGTTCCATGAGGTAATACTCTCTCTGTCTTTTCTGGATCTTGTTCTCCACATCTTTCGAGATTTTACTCTGCAGCTGTGCGTTCATCAACTCTTTCTTAAGAATCAACAGTGCCTTCTGTAACCTATCTTCGACGTTCATACTCTCGAGAACCGCTTGGAGCTCGGTAACCTCCCCTGCAGAGACAGCAGCCGCGAAATCGGCCAACCGATCCGGTTCATCAAACACATTCGTAGTCGACTGACTCATCGTGAAACTGGTGATTTGTTCTCGGAAGATCGGAGCGAGTTGAGCGATATCTTTAAATACGCTGATTAACTCACTCATGACCGCACGAACGACTTGAGAGTCCTTTTTGTAGGGCTCAAGCTCGAGGTTACTGACGTTGGTGAGTGAGATTTCAGGAACAAGGGGGTGTAGGAAGCTGATTTGAGTGTGCGGGGTCGCTCCACTCAGAGGTGTTGATGGCGTGGAGGTGGCGGTGGCGGTTGTTGCAGAGACATCTTCCAGTTCAGACCCGGGCACGAATTCTTTCTCGAACGAAGCGACCTCCGCCTCTGGTTTTTCAGCATCGGCTTCTATGGTCGGAGGTGCGGGAGCAGGTGCCTCTGCTTCCACTGGAGGGGCAAGTGCTGGCGGACTCGTCAACAACTCATCAATATGAATCCTTCTATGCGGATACAGCACCGCCGTCAACGTCTCTGGTTTTTTCTTCCCATCTGGACCCAGTTGTTCTTTCTCCCCCGCCGCAGCGTTGTCTCCACTCCCAAACACGCTCGTTATCTGCGCAAACACTCCAACGGGGTAAACTTGATCCGCAGAGGTGATGACATCGCTATCGGATTCACTGTCCTTGAGCAGGAAAGCACCGAGGTAGGGCTGGCCTCGTTGAAGGAGTTGACGAATTGCAGCGATTACAGGTGGTGAAGTGATTGTGACGGCTTTGTAGAACCCAGGAAAGAGGGGACGGCGGGTTATAGGTAGGGCGAGGACTTGCGGGTAGATATCAGGAATGGTTGGCTTCGTGAGTTCCCGACCGGTGCTGGTGTTCTTGGAAGAACCTCCGGAATTGTTGGAGTTATCATTGTTGGAGCCGGGAGTGGAAGGGGGAGTGGAGGAAGTGGAAGAAGATGAAGGAGAGGAAGAAGTCGAAGAAGAAGAGGGAGAGGACGAGTCGAGTTTGGCGTTAATAGAATTAGATTGTAACGCCGCGCTCGATGTCGACTTGGCGTCTTTCGAATCTACCGAAGACGACGACGATGATGAAAGAGCGTTGCTACTGCCTTCATCAGCTACCCCATTCTCTTCCCCGATCGTATCCTCCACATCGAATGCTTCTCCTTCTTCCTTGGACTTCATCTTTGCTTCGCCGGTGACCCCTCCGGCCCCAGTCCCAGGCTTCTGGTTGATCCACTTCTTATCCCCCATGGCTGATGAAGAAACGTGCATGTACTTGGGAGATCCACATCCTTGAGCATGGCCAAAGGCAGGCGCGATGAGAGGGGGAGTAAGGGATCCAGAGAGTGATGTAGATGAGGGGAAGGGTGGTTGCGAGGATCGAAATCGAGGGGACGACGCCGACGCCGAGGTGGAAAGCGAACGACGACACTCCAAGCAACTTATCGAATTACTACCAAATCCGGAGCCATGGCCCTGACTCCGGCTACATGGAATTGAAGATCGGGCTACCACCTGGCGAGCAGAACGAGCTCGTAGGATGGCACGCGTGGGAATCATGGTGGTTCAGTGCCGGAAGAGGCGATGGTGCGATAAGATTTGTTTCTTTGGTGGTTTTGCGTGGCGTAGTGTATAGGTCGCGTAAAAGACCTTTATGGTCGAAAGTGGAATCCGTTTCGATCGTTCGATCGACGATGTGTGAAAAGAGTTGAAAGCGAAGGCTGAAGGAAAGGAAGAGTAAAAGCGAAAGTGAATCAAGAACGGGTCGTATTCCCGATAATGGATATGCAGCACTTTTTCCGGCCTTTTGCAAAATGGTGTGTCTTCCAGCTTGGTGACACCTTAAATGCACTTGGCTGTTGTATAAAACGCCAGCTTTTCAAATTCCGCTTCGGTGAAGCCGATGCGATGCATTGGAGGTCAGATTGAAGGTTGAAGGTTGAACAATCGACTGCATCGGAACGCCCTCTGTGATCGACCGTCTGTGTCATCTGTCATCTGTCGGTCTGTCGCCATCGCCATCGCCCCCTGAGAAATCCCCTCTCAAGGACTGGCATTCTTTCGATCGGAAAGGCGAAGCGCGGGACGGGGGCGGGGGCGGGCGGGACAGGGCGATTCCTAATCGTCTCCAAGGGGAGAAGAGGGGGGGGGGGGGGGGGAACCACCGCGGAGGGCTACAGGGCGGAAAACGGTGAGTACGGAGGAGGTAGGTCCTTTACCTCCGTGCGTTCGAAATCCATCAGACATTCTCAGGGAGTTGGGTTAAGGTCACGTGATTTTTGTCAAAGGCGATGGTCAGCGGCGATAGGCAGCTTGATGACGTGTGATAAGAACCTGGACATCGCTACCTTCCCGTGTTTTGGACTCCAGGTTTTAGGGAGTCGTTACTCATCTTCATCTTCATCTT
>JANGFI010001402.1:4238-14744 GCA_025758705.1 Goffeauzyma gilvescens
GGGGGAGGAAATAGTATCACGTGTCAAGAATTGCAACGCGATCCCCTCGCACGAAACAGGGACAGTTTAACGGACATCCAACCATACATGTATCTCCGTGTCTCTCTTCCCCCATCACACTCAACTCCACCGGGCTAGCTGGCGCCCAGCCCCGCCCCGCCCCCTGCCCCCTGCCCGCCTATCTCATCGAATATAACCGGTAAGCCCAGTCGTCGAAGCCAAAGGGGAAAAAGGGGGGGGGGGTGTTAATTCCACTGTTGTACCCGACCAAAGCCCATGGCCTCCTTCCTTGTTGAACAATGGGGACTATCAATCCATCTGGATCCGGCCATGCATTCTCCATCTCCATGTCCATCTCCCTTCCCATCCGCATCAACATTAAACGTCGTCGGTGTCTATATATTGACCTTTGAAAACTCCCTTCTTACACGGTTGCTGTCTCGTTTTTTTTTTTGTTTTGATCTACTCAATCACGATATTTTACGTCAGTGTTCCTCCTTCCTTCTGCTCAGCTCTTTAAACGCATCAGAAAGACGTAGCACAACACAACACGCGATCCACGACCAAATACCACAAACCGTCTCATCTCGTCCCTCTCCTTCCTTACGAAGCCAAATTGTCGCACATCATGTCGCCCCCATCTCAACTCCCCACCACCGCCTTCGCTCAGCCGCTCTCCCTCCCGACGACGACCTTCAAACCGGACCTGTTCGCCGGTAAAGTTCTCTTCTGTACAGGTGGTCGTGGTGGAATCATCTATCACATCGTTGAGCAAATGATGAACCTAGGCGTTAAAGCGAGCATCTTTGGCCGAAACGAAGCCGGCGTCAAGTCGAGTGCTGAGAAATTGTCCAAAGATACTGGCTCTGAGTGTCTTGGCACTGTTGGAGATGTACGAAAACCGGAAGACCTCAAGAAGGCTGTCGAAGCCGTTGTGAAGAAGTTTGGCAGGATCGACTTTGTTATCTGTGGAGCTGCGGGGAATTTCCTTGCTCCAATCTCGGGTCTTTCAGAGAACGCATTTAAAACCGTGATCGACATTGATCTTCTCGGCACCTACCACACGATCAAAGCGACTCTGCCTTATCTCCGAGAGTCTCACGGATCTTACATCCACATCAGCGCCACGCTTCATTACAGAGGTTTCCCGTGGCAAGCACATGTTAGTGCGGCCAAAGCGGGTGTCGACGCCTTGAGTCAGGTTCTCGCGGTTGAAGAGGGACCGAGGGGGGTTAGGAGTAATGTGATTGCGCCCGGGTTGATTGCGGGTACGGAAGGAGCGGACAAGTTGGTGCCCAAGATTAAAGGGAGGAGGTTGGAAGATGATACACCGTTGGGGAGGGTAGGAAATGGAGGTGAGTCGCGGGGGTCTCCGTTCCTGTCTTTGTTCGGCTTGCTTTTGCTCTCTTCCTCTTTTTTCCCTTTTCTTTTCTTTATAAACACAATGTACATAAGGCTACCAAAGGTCCTAGGCGTCGCCAGGTCTCGAGACTGGCTTCATCTTTCTTTCTTTTTTCCTTTGTTTCTCTCTTTCGCATTCTTGATCAAATTGGCCATGATTGAATCCACTTGCGTAAACCAGCTGACTAACACAAAATTCTATTTCGTCCTTCTTTCATCTCTGAACCCCTTCTCCCCCCTTTTCCCCCTATCCCTCTTACTTGCTCGCTACCCCCTGCACTACTTACTCTCTGCGTTCGTTTCGGCCCCCTCAGTTGACATCGCCAACATGGCGATCTACTTGTTCTCGGATGCCGCTTCCTGGGTTACAGGTCACGTTTTCGTGAGTGTCCCTTCTTCGTGCTTCTCCAGCTTCATTTCTTTCCCATGGGGTTTGTCGTGGTGGTAGCGGTGGCAATGATCATGGCAAGACGTGCGAAATGAGTCGTCAGAAGATACATTTAACTGATCTTTGAACCCATCTGATTCTCTTCTCTCTCTCCGTAAATTATCATTCGTCCCACCGTCATCGTCATCACCGTGCCCTCTTGCCTTGATTCCTCCATTGCCTCCAACCTCGCCTCTCACAGGTCGTCGATGGTGGCGAACAACACACCCGACTCTCCGGTCTTCCTTACCCAGCTGCTGTCTTGGATCCCCAAAGCGTGATGAATCTAATCAAGGCGAGGATGTAAGGTGAGCGAGCGATGTGAGCGACGTGAACCCAGGTGAACGCGACCGGGTCGGCGAGTAAAGGCGTGGGAGGCGAGCGGTTAGTAAGATATGGGGAAGGGGCAGAGGAATAAGCAAAGGGGCAACAAAAACTGTCTGGGTAGTGGACATGATGTGGGAATGATCTGAATGGATTGGATATGATATGATATGATATGATATGATATGATATGACATGATAGGGCTAAAAAGTGTTTGAAGTGAGAATGCGAGAGAGCCAACCAATGCCAGACCAACAGACAAAAAGGGAGGGGGACTTATTGAAGGTGCTTCAAAGTTGTGTGACGTCATGGGACCCCCGAGTTTTGTTAGCCCCCTCCTGCATCCTGCCCCGTGAGCGCGCGACGGGCGACGACGACGACGACGACGACGACCGGCGGGGCTGACCGAAGGGGGGAAATGCTGGAGATTGTGGTATATGAATCAGGGCCAGCGAACAACATCCCAACCTGAGGGGAGGGCCATTTCTCCTCTGGTGGAAAATCAAACAGCGTAACACAAGCCAAGAACGATTTCATGGGGCATAGGAAAGAGAACCTCAAAGATATAGCATAGCTCGTATTCCCGGGTTCCGTTACGGTATGCGAGTGACTCATTAGTTTCAACGCCGCTCGACAAAGAGGGGACACATTCACAAGGAAAGAATGTCGATGTCATATACCTCGTCGTCACTTCTGTGGCGGGAAGGAGCGTCTTCATCGTCGTCTGCATCGAGTTCGGCTTTCCGTATCACTTCTGCCAAGCTTCATCCACGCATGAGGAGGGCAAGGCCCGTTTCATCCTCGAGGGATATTCTAACAACTGCAGCTGCTTCTGCTTCCGCTTCCGCTTCTGCTTCTGTTTCTTCCTCGACTCCGACCTCTGTCTCGAATGATATTGGCATCGTAGGCTTCAATCCCTTCCGACGTACACCAACACAATCACCGACATTAATACCGCTACCAAGTTCTACACTATCAGCATCATCATCCTCAACGGCCCACGGCCAGTATCATTCTCAATATCAATATTTATCCTTCTCACGATCCTTGACATCGTCACAGCCACGGCCTCTTTGTCAGATATTATCATCATTTACGCCCTCAAAATCATCGTTCTCGTCCTCCACGCCATCCTTCTCATCTTCAGCCTCAAAGCCATATTCACCGTCTGGCAATACCTCACATCATCTTCTTGCCAGTTTGACTCGCCCTGCTCTCTCTGCCCACCATGTATCTCTACACACGCCCCCAGTCCCCGCCGTCCGCCGCTTCCACTCCTCACCCTCCCGCTCCGACATATTCTTTGTCGCTTTCCCAGCTCTGAAAGGGTTCCTCCTCACAACTACCCGAGTCGGATTACTCACTCTGCCATTCGTTTGGAGATGGAGGTTGTGGAACAGGTATCGGAAGTTCAGTATGATCTTAGTCAATGTGCCGGTGAGTTTTGGTTGTTCCTTCTTTCCTGTCCATGCATACTGCATATACACCGTGCCGTTCGCACTCACTTATTCTGCTCTTCCTTGTCCGCCATCTTCCGCGCTCTCTACCCTCTAACGCTCCGACCGCTCTACACGCACTCCCCGGTTGATATGCTCGCGGCAGCTCCTCGCCTTCTGCCTCGTCCTCGCTCTCGGCCTTGACCAATGTTCCCGAACCGAACGATGGCGTCTCCTTCTCATGAGTGAGAATGAAGAACTGGCCTGGTCTCGGCGTAAATTCGAAGAAGTCGTAGCGCAAGATGGTCCTCGCCTCCTCACATCCTCAGACCCGCGAGTTCAAATGGTTGCCCGTGTCGCCAAAAGATTAATTACAGCACTCGAAGAAGACGATAGACACCTCGTACATGGGGCTAGTTGGCCTCCGAGAGGACATACAGACGAGTTGGCGAAAGTGATGGATGAGAGGCAGAAGGGATCGAAGAGATATGAACCAAGCGCGACGGCAACGTCGGGGTTTATGCCGTTTAGACCTGATAGTAGGAATCCGTTAAAGATGTTGGAGCAGGGGGATTGGAATATTTGGGTGGTGGATTCGGTAAGTGTGGACTTCAGAACCTTTTCCTCCTGGACATTATGCTTCGGCTGGTCCTCACCGTCAATCGTTCGCATATCTCTGATGCCTGCCGATAGAAAACAATAATGACTTGAATTGACATCCGAGCTCTGCCGTCTCGCATGGCACACCATTTTCTTCCCATCACCCCCTGCAACTCATTTCCCTACCGCAACGACTAGCCCATCATCAATGCCTTTGCCTTACCCTCCAAAGACATCTTCGTCTATACCGGTCTCGTCGATCTTGTCGACGACGATACTCTTCTCTCCGCCGTTCTCGCACACGAGATTGCTCACGTCACGCAACGACACGCGGTCGAGAACATGGGGTTTTTAAACCTCGCAGCTGTCGCATTTGACGTTCTCCGTGGAATCAGTTTCGCACTGACGATTAGTTTCCCATTGATCACGGATTCTGCTGCCGTGTTTATCAATTGGGTGAATGATGTGGTTGCGCAGAGAGCGTATTCGAGGAAATTGGAAATGGAGGCTGATCAAGTTGGGTTGACCGTGAGTAATGGACAAAGGAAAAGAAAATTGATGAGAATTCATGGCGTTTGTGCAGTCGGATCAAAAGCTACGTAGGTGACCCCTGATTCAGTTTCGCTGAGCCCCCCCCCCCCCCTCCCTTTCCCTCCCCATCAGTTCATGGCCGCAGCTGGATACGATCCTCGAGCAGCAATCGAGCTCTGGGACCTTATGGCAGCCGTCGAAGCGGATTCCGCGGCACACGGAGAACCCATCAGCATCACCGACCGTCTCTTCCTTCTCCAGACTCATCCAACGAGTCAGAAGAGACAAGAGGCACTCGCTAAGTTAATGCCGAAAGCACTCAAGATATATAGTGAGGCGATAAAAGCGAAGTCGCATACGACAAGTTGGCTGTCGACGACGGCTGCCCTGCCCCCCATGACGTCCAATGCAAATGGGACGACGGCGGCGGTGGGTGTACATGAGAAGGGTGACCAGGCTCAAAACCCAATCAAGCATCTGGTTCACCCATCGGGTACAGAGCCGACAAGACCGAACACAGATACGAAACCAGCTACGGACGCCACATCATCGATCTCACCAGGGAAACCGAGATATAAGTCGACCCAAAAAACGCAACAGACCGAGAACCCCGCGCCTCGTTCCTTGTTCCATGCGTCTTTACAAACGTCATCTGCCTTCTCTCCAACTAAATCGGCAGAATCATCAACATCGACTTCCCCTATTGCCACGCAGAAAGTATTGGGGCGGGAAGCTTCAAAGACACGACAGGGACAGACCGAAAAAGAGGAGGAGGTGGTGGTCACCAGACTTGTATAACCTTATCAGAATCGGGAAACAGAGGGAACGTTAGTGAATGAAACGGAAACAGATATCCAGGACATAAATTATGTGGGAAAGCAGAAGATTTTGAGATGACTCCAATATGCGTAACGATCCTTTGATGTCTTTGTGGTCTCTTCCTAGAGTTTCAATCCATTGTTCTTCGATAGGAAATCGCTTCCGAGGTATGTTCGAATTCGAATGTGAGATATGAAGTGGAAGCTCCAAGGAGAGACACATTCTTGAACGATCACAGATTGACAGGGAATGGCTCGCCGTCTATGGTGGCCCGAGCAGAAGGGGAAGGGGGGCTCTGAAAAAGAGAGGGGGTTTCTGTTGCATAATGACCTGCGACTCGTCGGTCGACAAGTCACGCCAATTACCGTTCACAGGAGAATAATCCAGTCAAGGACTCATCTTTGGATGTTTTCCCAGAGACGACCCGACCTTGTGCGAAAGGGCCCCCTTTGAACAGCGCACATGGAAGAAGTATCAAAGTTGAGCGGAGAGCCCGGTATCTGGCAACCGAAAAACAGAGATCCCCAATTGCTGACCAGGAAAGAGGAAAGTGATACCATTGCATGTTAACATTGAGATCACTGTACTTCAATAGCGAATGGTATAAACGAACAACGGACCGCCGAGCCCAGTGGAGCGGAGTACAATATAAAAAAATGGGGAAAGGTCCAGGTGGTATTCCCGGATAAACAGACAACAACACACACGCGAAAATAAAAGGGCAGTCTTCTCTAGTTGGCCAACTCCGTTGACGTCCCTGAGAGAACACTTTGGACACCCTTTCCTCACCGCTTCGAGTCGAGGTCTTCGACTTCTTGGATCTCGCCACCCTCCTTCTTGTACGAAGGGGATGAGCCCAGCTCGGCCGGGAGGACATCCGTTGACCCGGTCTGGTGGTCGAGGTCGAATTCTGGCGGGAAACAAGTAGACAGCAAGGAAATGAGTGGAGCAGAAGTGGATGTTCAGCATACGCGAAAGCGTGATGTATGAATGATCGACAGGCTCTCTGCCGATCAGACGGCAGAAAATAAAGCAGGACTCACGATCGACCTTGGTACTCTTGAACCTCCAGGCAGAGATGTGGTTCTCGAAGAGAAGATCCAGTTCTCCATAACTGGTAGAGACGGAAACGGAAACGATGTGCATAAGAAGGGGAATTCAGAAAAATGGGAAGGAAAAGGTAGACGGGGTCAGCAATGTAGTTCTTGGTTATGGGTAGTCACTATGAAACTCCTTCCGATCCCTGGGTAGTCGATCGAACTCACCTCCTGGCTCTCGTCTCGGGCACACGTAAGACACTGTGTGAAAGGGAAATGACAAAGTCAAATTCATTTCTGAAGGTTAGCCTGACTGAAATCTTCGAATCGCAGCAAAACGCGATTGGAGAGAGCAAGCATACCGGGCGAGAACGAGCGCGATGGTACTGACGTGTAGACGAGACAGAGGAAACAGGAGCCTGCCCAGAAGAGTCCAGATTTGGGGCCCCAATTCCATGCCGTAGGACTGAGCATTCGAGGAACGATGATACCGCCTGGAAACAAAGCGGGACAATCAGAAAAAAAGGTCCTCTTTGCAGTTGACTCGGAGCAATGCTCGATCAGATAACTCACAAACAATGTTGGCCAGCTGATAGGCAATTCGAGCGAGTACGATAGTTTTTGCCCTCAATCGAGTGGATCCAACCTCGGAGATAATGACGTAACAGACGGGACCAAGTGTCGCGTTGTAGATGAAGTTCAAGACGATCAAAAGTGATCCGGAAGCCATGGAGGTCGCGTCAGAAGGGAAGAAACCCATGACACCGACAACAAGCAAGACGCAGTCCATGCAGACCAAACCCGCAATGTAAAGAGTTCGTCGGCCGAAGAATGAGAGTACTGTGAGGTGAAGATTTAGCTTATGGATTCCAATGCCACGGGGAAGAATCTACCACTTCAGCTGAGGAGGAGGGGAAGAACTTACAACCCCAAGAGGCGATCGTTCCCACGATAAACATGGAGTTGAGAGCCATGTTCAAACTGAAAGATTCCTGAACACCAAGACCGGCTTGTTGGAGGCTGCGTAGGCGTATGTCAGCAAAACTGGGTGGAGAGCGGGTGCATACCACATAGAAGGCCGAATGCTCACAATTGGACACCCTGACCGATCAAATTTTGACCAGAACCAAGTTGCATGAAGAAAACCATCATAGCGATCTCGGTTCGTCGCCTGTCAATACTCTTGAAGCACTGGAGGTACGACGTTCCTGCCTGTGTTTGCTTCTCCAGCTCGGTGGTGTGGATCATCATAGCAACCTGCTTCTTGGCGTCAGCTTCGCTGAACAAATCCGGGTTCGTGAGTTTCATCACCTCCTTCTCCGCATCCTCGTATCGTCCCTGTCGTACGAGCCACCAAGGAGACGTAGGACAGAAGTAGATGGCGATAGCAAGAGGTACGGGCCAAATCCATTGGAGGGCGAAGGGGATTCTCCAACTGTTGTCGCCCTCGATGTTAAGTGTCGCCTTGACCACACCGGAAGACAAGAAGATACCAATACCTGGATTAGGAAGAGTGGCGATGGGTCAGCGAGTGTGCCACGTGCAGTGTCGCGAGCCAAAGTAGGGCAAGACGAAGAGATGGTGGAGAGAGCAACTCACCCCAACACATGTTGATGTAAGACGTAAGGTAACCACGGAGTTGAATCGGGCACACCTCAGAGGCGTAAGCGGCAGTCAAAGTTTGGAAAATACCCCATGGGATACCGGCGAGGACTATGATGCATCAAGTGAGAGAGAACGAGGGAGAAGTGTCAGCCGTGCCGTTTCTTGGGCTTTCTACGATTATAAACTCGAGACGCACCTTCGGCGGCGACGATCATTCCGAGAGAGTTGGCGAAGAAAAACATGAAGATGACGGCGGTGAGGAAGGCGAGTGCGGTAAGCATGACCTTTTTAGCACCGTAGCGTTCGCTGACGATTCCGTTGATGAAGAGACCGACGATACCACCGGCTGCGGCACCGTTTGAAAGAGCGGATTGCCAGTCGGCCTGGAAGAAGGAGAGGTGGGGGAGGGGGTGAGCGAGCTGTTGGAATCCCAAATTGATTTGGGAGGGGAGGCGCTGTGTACAAACAGCAAGACTTACAGGAATCAACTTTCGGCCCGTTCCCGGGTCGTAAATACCGAACCTTGCCAGGAAAGCTGGATGACCGTAGAAAGATCCGATCTACAGAGAGAGATTTGAAGGAAGGCGAACAACGAGAAAAGAAGCAGCAGTTCAGTTGATGTCCATGTATGTATATATTCGGGACTTGGCAATCATCGTGAGAAGAATACCCACAACAACGCTGTAGGCACACATAGAGAGAGAATTGGGACCGTGATTAGTACAAAAGTCGAGTACTCTTTGAAATCTTGCCTGGGGAAAAAGACTTACACATCATATCCTTCCATGATCAAGGCAGCGGACAGAACCATCGACTGTAACATCGAACCCGGAGCAGAAGACAGCGCATCAGTGACTGATTTCGTGGCGGTTTATCAGAGCTCCGTCGAGCAAACCAGCACTTACCCAGATGACGGCCTTCTTGTTGATCCTAAAAGCCTCTTTGACGGACTGCTTATGTTCAGCCGCATCTGCCTTGGCAGCATCTTGGACGAGGTGGTGGTAGTCTGTGATCTGGTGTTGAAGACGAGTGTTGTCCGCACGGACAATGAAGTCGGTGTGGTCGGCGTCGTTTACGCTCTCCATGATGGATGGATGGTGGAGGTGGGAATCTGTTGTCGGGTCGTCAGGCAATTGGTGCGATGTGCTGTCCTATACTTGCTCTTCGGTAGAAGAGGAAAGGTGGAAGAGGTTATGTAGATGTGGCTAGGTGGCAAAAACAACAGCACTCGTCGGGCTCCTCGTTGATCCTTGACGATCTATGGCAACTCAACAAAAGGGTCATAGAGCTCGATTCACGACCCGCATCATAAGTTGGGCTTCATATATATATACACTCCATTTTACCCCACCGCTTGCACCCTTTCGTGATGGACCCGGAAGGCAAGGAGCCCCGTCGGATGAAAGGCACAGATCGGCAACACCGCTCAGATCTCCGCTCTCTTCGCATGGGATTATTTGGCAGGTGGGTCAAGTCAACTGGGAAGCGAATTTCCTCCGTTCTCCTCGTTTAATGGCGTTCCAGAGGTCTCATCCCGTGTGTCGCATCCTCTTCATTCATCCACCACTTCGAACTGTGATACAAGCCTCACGAGGTAAGCCCTGGTGGGTACAGAGAGTGCATGAGAGTGCATCCCACATGGCTCGGACTGTACCTCACAAACACACTTAATTCCCGTTCAGCGATCTCTCTCTCTCTCTCTCTCTCTCTCTCTCTCTCTCTCTCTTTCCCTCTCCATTCGCTCCGAAACCCCCGAAGACCTAAGCAAGAAAAGCCAATCGAAGGCAAGGCACGTTTTAACCCAAGGTAAAGTATATCCCCCCCAATGGAAACAGAGAACAAAAGGCTAGAGGATCACGCCAGTGGCCCCGCAAGACGCAACATGGTCTTGGTCTTGGTCTTGCTCTATACTGTACATCAAGTCCTCATTTCGTCCATGATTTCTCCTTTCTTTTCCCGGCGACGGCGAGGATCTCCCAAAACCCCGGATCCTGAGCGCATAGAATCCGTTACCAATCAATCCCTTCGGTGTTTGTTGTCAAACAGTCGTTTCTGGGTCGTTGTTTGACTTGACCCCTTTGCACCGATGCTCCTCCTTTTTTTTGGCTTCCCTTCTCGGCTCCTGCATTAGACCGACCCGGTGGAAAGAGACTTCACGGATCTGGGGGACATTCGCCACCGTCCATCCCCCCTCGCAGGGTAAACCCCCGCCCTGACTGACTGCCCCGCATTGCGGCCCGGCACCGAAAGACAGCGCGGCCCGGCTACCCCCCGCACTGCCCCCCTCCTCCCCTGCCCTCCCCTTTCTCCCTCCCGTCCCCTAAC
>JANGFI010001403.1:198-14765 GCA_025758705.1 Goffeauzyma gilvescens
TCTGCGTCCGCGTCCGCGTCCTCCTCGTTACCGGCTCGCTCATGTTGCTCCTGTTCGTGCTGATGAGGATGCTGATGCGCTGGCGGATGTGATTGACTGACATCGTCGATTTCCATCGCCATCGACATCGACAGAGGGTCGTGGTGGTGGTGATCTTGCCGGTCGAGATCGTCTTCTGGCTGCTGCTGCTGCTGCTGCTGTTGTAGTTGTAGTTCCGAGTCATGAGCTGAAAGAGCTTGCGCGTGTGCATGCACGTTCTCTTGGACGTCATGCTCTTGCGCTTGCTCGTACCCGTGTCCATGTCCATGTCCATGTTCGTGACCTTCGACCTGCTCCTCTTGTTGCTCCTGATCATGTTCTTGCCCAAGCCCAGGCTCAACCTCGAGTTGTTCCAGCGGTTGATCCGGTTCTATCCCAAGTGCATCTTCCAATCGTCTGACCTCGGACCCCAAGTAGTCATTCCCTTGTCTCAACCAGTCGGCTAACGCTGCAGCTTTCTGAAGAACAACCGCTTTACTTGCTTCTTTGCTCTCTTTTGAGGCAGTTGCACCTTTCTTCCCGTTCTTTTTGCGTTTCGATGAAAGGGAAGAAGATGGATCGTCGAGGTCTGGCAGTAGACTTTGGTGCTCCATCTCTTCGCCGTTTTCGGCTGATGCGTGTTCGGCTGCGGTTCCATCGATCGATGTCCCTGTCGCCGTCTCCGTTTGGGTCGCACCTGGCCCCAGTCCTGCCTGCAGATGCGACTGTGACAGGGTTTCCGACTCCAGCATTTCTCCACCCTCAGCGGCTGACACTCCCACGTCCTGTGATATCCCCCTCTTGACACCTCTCCCAACTTGCTTCTTCCCCAACAGAGCCATCTGCGTTTTATTTAGTGCGACATATTCTTCCGGGATCTCACTCGTCAACTCCTCACTCGATGGCCAAGGTCCATTGACTGAGATCCCTTCCAATGCACCCAACTCGGCATACCCGATCTTGATGGCATTCCGGCGTCTTTGCTCCGATGAGACATGGTTCGCTCGTTTCTCAGCTTCCGATAATAAGATCTTGGGTTCAGGAGGATTTTGGCTCGCTTTCAGTGCGCTTGGAGTCCTCGGTTTTCGAGTGGAAACCGCACCGCTGGTTGACTTCTTGGGACCTCGTTTTTTCGGTGTCGTCGGGGTCGTCGTTGTCAACCCTCCTGAAGTTGATTTTCTTGTCGACTTGGTTGTGCCTGTTCCCGGTTTCCTCCCTCGACCGGACCCTTTCTTCTTTGCACCCGTTGTTCCACTAGCGGCATCGGCGGCACCGCCGGCGAGCCCAGTTTCTTCATCGAGATCCATGGCATGCGATTCCAAGCCACCTCCACTCGCTCCGACTCCAACCCCGACTCCGACATCAGTTTCCTCCATTGGGAAATCCGCCGTCTGATGGGCTCCACCGAGACCCATAAGGAGCTGAACGTGTTCCCAGTCATTTCGAGGTTCGTTCTCGTGTTCGTGCTCGTGTTCATGTTCATGCTCGTCTTGGTCTTGGTCTTGATCGTGATCGTGCTCACCATGCGGATCGACACCTCCTTCCGTAGCGTGGGAATAATCTTCGTTGACGTTCTCGGCCGCTTCTCCTTCCATGGAGATCGCCATTCCCGATGTTGGATCGTGAACCTCGGTAGGCTGCTCATGAGTTTGACCTGATTGATCGAGCTGGTTTTGATGATGATGATCGATCTCACTCTGATGATGCACTTCACCGTCGTTATATTCCGCGAAAGGATTATGACTTCCAGCTTCCATCCCAGCCCGGTCATCCTCCCCGCCTTGAGGACGTTCCATTTCTTCCCCTTCACCCTCGCCCTCACCGAGCCCTCTTTCTAGCCGTCTGTGATCCTCATCTCCTTCACGCCTATCCACATCTCCAGAGCCTACACCCTCACCAATGACAACACCCATCGATTGGCCGCCGTCTCCGGCACCAGTACTACTCGCCCAGTCTGTTGTGCCAGTCTCGGTTGTCAAATAATTAGCGGCGTCTAAGAAAAGGGTCAAGGCACTTGCTTCAGGCATGTCGAGGATATCATTCGCTGTCGGCTGTCCTCCTCCACCATTGAGCCCAAGGTTTCCCACACTGGTGCTTCCGTGGTCTTCAACGCCGGTGGAATCGATACTGATAGTACCGACATTGGTGGAAGAGGAAGCATAGGCATCTTGAGATTGCCCGGCATCGCCAGGTTGGACAGGGGAAGTCTGGTCTGTCTGAGATTGAAGGAGGGGTAGTTTTTCTGGTCGTTCTGGATGATCAGACATGGTGGATATGGGACATATAGAAGGATTAGAGAAGACTTGGCTGGCTAATGGTGTCGAAGGCGTGGGTTGGGTCGGACGACGGAAACTAGGTTAGGGATAGGGCGGAAAATCGATCGCTGTTGGCGCCGTCGGAAATCCAATGGGCGCAGATGATAGTAGTGATTAGCGTCAGATTCTACAGCTTGTATCAATCTCGGTCGGGCGATTTTAAAAAGTTGGCCAAATGTCATTGAGAAGACAAGATGAAGAGAATGAACGAACGATCCGAACTTGTCACCTTGAAACGAGATGGGTGTTGTTGTTTTGTCCGTCGCGCGTCTGAAGCCATACAACTCTTTCACGTGGCAGAAACGGATTGACCCGTTTGGCTGGTGGGCGTTACCCTGTGGCGATTCACTATTTCTCCAACCCGAATGTTCAAAGGATCAAACAGCATGCGGTAGATTTCATTCGGTAGTTTGCAACGTAAACGCTTTTACAATATGCGAAGGAAATACCCCGCCCGATAACGGAGTGGAAAACCGGAACGAAACGCTTCTCTCTCGGAGGATTTGGTGCAACAACGGTTTAGACCTATTCTGAATAGGGAAGGTGGTGGGGACAACTCCGTCTCTCCCGCAAATACAAGGTTGCCCATTCACGCCGAGTTTCAACGAGTCAAAGAACCAAAAGTAGACATATCAACAATAAAGAGAAACATCAAAAACGCTTGATGTTAAATCAATGAATGCCGAGGTAAGACTCAGACTTGGGGGATGAGTACAAGTCTGAGCATGTCAAGGCGGTTCAGACCGAAAGGGTGGACTTACCGAACCGAATGATCTTTGCAACTCCCATTCTCTCGACCGCTTCGTTTGGTTCTGTCGATCTTCTCTTCTGAGGGGGGTGACACAATTGTGTTCCCTCGCACGGTGGCGTCTCTGTGATTGTGATTTTGATTGTGATAATGTTGATGACTCATTTAAGCAGATGGGACTCGGTGTAGCTATCATTTGTGACCGCGTACTCCCCGCTGGCGATCCGTGCTGCAGGACCGCTTGTGGATTATCCGAGTAGATTCGGGAAAGATGATTTGTACTCGAAACTGCTAATCCTCTGGTAGCCTTGACGCCTCCTTCCTTAGATCTCTTTTTCTGTGCCCCTGTTTCAGCGACTTCACTTCTACTTTCCCCCATTCCCACAGGCGCGTGCCGCATTCTCAATGATCACGCTCTGATATCTTGATGCTGCCTTTTTAATATCTCCCCATTCAACCCTGGGATCCGGACTAGGCAGGTTTGGGATCACTCCTGGAACACTCTGCGAGAATGGAGAGGATTGGTAGTGGAATCTTGGGCCGGCAGTTGAGAGGGAGTTGCGTTGGATGTATGGATCTGTTCAGATATCGTCAATGTCATAACGGGGGATCGTCCAAAACCAAGGTCAGTCTCGGCTGGGGACGCAGTCAGTCCAGTCAGAAGTTGCATTCAAGCAGAAGACCAGCGGAAGAAGACAAAAATGGGGGAATGCGCACTAGCTACTCCAATGGTGAGCACACCGGCTCCACCCAAGCTGCGTGAGCTCGTCGTGGTATTTCCACACGCCATCTGGGAGTTCGCAAGCGTTCGACCATGCGGTCTCTATGTATGCAATGACATTGAATTGAAACCATCGGGCGGTTGGGGGTGAGCAAAAGAACCGTATCCAGGTTCACCTACAAAAGGGTGGAGTCCTCTGGAGACCGGCACCGAGAGGGACTCTCCAGATGTTGCCACCATGGGTCCATTGTAGCGCGCGGCAAAAAGAAGCGGGATGGAGCTCAGTTGGCATGACTGGGGTTTGTTGGATGGAGTGTCTGTTGTTGGACGATGCCAGTTTCGGCTGTCTTTCGACCAAAAAGGAATTAGGAGAAGGTGATCGGGTGTGAATTGTGATGTTCTTATACATCAACAGGAGGAACTTCTTCCATGCCCGTGCGCCTTCTTCGCATTCAGAATTACATCCCTTTGTATAGCACAGATGTAGATGACAACCGCCTACCATCAGTTCAAAAAAAAAATGATTGAGTGCGGGATGCCTTTGTAGTCAGTCCCCCCCCCCCCCCTCCTCCTCCCTTTGTTCAACTGGCATTCGAGACCTACACAACGGGGGCCATGCAGATGAACGAGTGAGATGTTGCTTCAACCGGCAGTGCCTATGGAGCCGCTGGTTACCAGTAACAGTGTGAGAGCATGTACCTTACTTATCTATCAGCCGTCATCATCGCTTTGGTCCTTCCTTCGACTGGGATCCTTATTCCACTACTTATCACCGAAACTACGGGGTAGTACAATCAATTCAGCTTCCTTTTCCCTTCCCACCCGCGCTGATCGGAGGCGACTTACAAAAGAACGCGCGGTTATCAATCCATCCATCGTTTGGGCGTACGTTGATGCGGCGAGGGGAGATAGGAAAGGACACTCTGAAACCAAGGGGGGAAGAGTGATGAATGGTTTGTTTACTTTGTCGGCAGAGATACACAATCAGCAGATCAGGCAGGCAGGCAGGCAGGAGCACGGGTCCATCAGAGCCGGCAACGGCAGTTCGAACCCCCGGTTTCGCCGGAATCCCTCCTCCTTTCTCCCCTTCCCCAGGCGCGCGCCGCATGCGGATCCAGAGCCAGAGCCAGAGCTGACAAGGGCGCGGGGAAAGGGGGGGGGGGGCTTATCTCTCTCGGCTGTCGGGCCAGCCAGGCGCAGGAAGGGGAAGGGGAAGGGGAAGGGGAAGGGAGGACGGGTCGGGACGCAAGAAAGGCAGTGCTCGAACACCAGGAACCAAGAGGCGAGGGGAGTAATAGCAGCCAGCATTCATGGAATCCGGAAATCTCTCGGGATCCGTTGGTGGGTGGGTGGTGCAACCTCACCTATCAGGGGTCGGTGGGATACCAACGTTCTATATAACGGACCATACATACACCAGGTGGGTATTGAGCGGTGACTCCTTGACAAAATATTAACCCCTCATTTGTCTAACCTACTCCTAGTCAGTAACGACCGGCACACTCACCCCAGAACATTCAGCCAGCAATTCGACACCCCTCCACCCACTGCCCACTTTGAATAAGCTAAATCCCTTTCCAATCAACATGGTCTCTACCAACAACACCTCGTCCCGCCTCAGTTTTCAACCCCTGGCTCCTCCACCGACCGCGGATGCCTCACTCTTATCCGGTTTCGGCTGTCAGGTATTTGGGTACGATCCTGAAACAGCGACGGAAGAGGAACTTGAGCAGATTCAGCAGAAGTTGTACGAACATGACGTGCTTCTTTTCAAAGGTACTGAGATTAGTCCTGAAAAACAGTATCTCTTGACGAAGAGTTTTGATAAGGACTCTGCTGTGAGTCTGTCTGACCTGATGGCCCCTTCCTTGTCCGGAACAAGAACATTGGCCTCTTCGACAGCAGGCAGGAATGGAGGGCGGCGGGATAAGAAGCGATTTCACAGAACCAGGAGCCAAAGGAATTGATGACTAACATCGTGAAAACCTTTTACTCTTCGCTTAACCCTCGCTACCCTACCCTACCCTACCTCACCCACAGGTCTACGGCCATGGCACCGTGAAACCATCCGATCAGAAGAAATCGATCTTGCACCCTGATCTCAAGACGATCCCTCACCAGCCTCAAGTCCAACTGATCGGCAACGGTCTCGTTCCTTCTTGGCACGGCCTCACCGACGCCCAGCTGAAACACCCTCATCACAAGACTTTCCACAAGACGGTCGTCTCTGACGAAGACGAGGAAGCAGGAGTCACCCGGTTCTATCGTTGGCACATCGATGCGGCCTTGTACGACCTCTCCCCTCCTCGAGTCACCACGCTTTCGGCGATTAAAGTTCCAGCTGGTGGCAAACAGACTGTCAGATATGATGACGGCACGGGAGATGAATTAGAGGTCCCATTGGGAACGACCGCGTTTGTCAGTGGACGAGTCATGTTTGATATTTTGAGTCCGGAGATGAAGAGTTTGGCTGTGAGGACCAAGGTTCGATACGTGAGTTCTCTTCCTGCCCTCCCTCGCATTGCTAAATATTCCGAAACCTTGCCGCCCGGCCTTGATGTCTGGAGGCTAATCCCGCCTTTGTCTTCCCTCTTGCACCAGTCCCCTCACCCTTATGTCTGGATGTCCAAGGCAAAGGCACACTCGACCGGATTGGCGATCGAAAATGATGGCCTGGAGATCGGCCTGGACGAGTTGCCCGAATGGTCGGAAGACAAAGTCAAGGTGTTCCCTATGGTGAGTGATTTTTCTATATTCGTTCCCTTACGCCCTTGACATCATCAACTCTCCAACTGACGAGCCTCTTCTTCCGCCGGCCCTCCTAGTGTTGGAAAAATCCAGTGACAGGAAAGCTGCACGTCCAAGTCCACCCATGCGCCGCCGGTTCGCTCATCATCGATCCGATCCCTGCTTCTTCTCCGAACCGAACCGAGAACTCTCTCTATCCAGACGGAGCCACGATCGATGATCTCGCCAAGGCCCGAGAGATTTTGTACTCGATCCAACGACCTGGAATCTCTCCTCATCTCGTCGTTCCCATCGACTGGCAGGAGAAAGACTTGGCATTGTTTAACAACCGAGGCGTGCTGCACTCCGTCGTTGGTGCTTTCAAGCCTGATCAGGTCAGGATGTTCCATCAGTGCAATCTTGCGGCGAGCAGTGATCCCGTTGGTCCGAACGCCGAGGACACCGCGACGTACGCCTAATGATGATCTACAAGGGGAAATTTGACCCGCCTGTTTGCTTCATCTTTGTGACTTTCGCTGGAAGGAATTTAGGATGGACTAGGCACACACTTCTCCCCGACACCATATCGCCCTCTTCCTTTCTTGTCCTCTTTCTCTAAACCTTACTCCGAATTAGGTACAGCCTGCTCTCTTCTATGAATTTCAACGTTGTAACGACAAACCCCTTGGAATGTGTGTATAAAAAGGTCACACCCAAAGGATATGATAGCGGGATTGGGGAGCCCATATGGTCCCCGTCCTCACTTCGAGCCATTGCTCATCATCATTTGTAAAATTTGAACAATTTAAGACGAAACAAAGTGCGAACGTACAGGCAATCTTGTACGAAGCTGTCATCCAACTCAATGATATCCTCGTCTCGAAAAACGTCTCGCAGAGGTCACGAGAGGCCCTGGAAGGGATGCTTTCATTCGATTTCATAGATTACAACTGCGTTCACAAACGTTCATGATTTAATTTCTTCGCATTCAATGAGAGGACGCCTCGGACTAAGCTTGACCGTCAGTCTCCTTAAATTCCCCCCTTACCTGTAGATCAGAAACGGATGGCTACCTCCGTCGACGGCCCCGCTATCAATCCCTCCTTCATCCCCTTCTGCATTGTAAAACTCCCCGTCTCTCCAAAGCTGTCTAACAATTCTTCCTTGTCCTGCCACCTATCTCTGAGCCAAAGATTGAACGCTCTGGCTTCTTCCTCCGGTGCGACTCCCTCGATCGGGACCGTCGGAGAACGCTCAGATGGTGCGCGGTCTTCGCTGTCACTTGTCACTGTCGTAAACTGTGTTGTTGGTACTCCAGGCAGTGGTGTCGCATGCGGGTCGATCAATCTGAGGTGCATATGGACAGTCGGTGGTGGAATCGAGTCATAGAAAACTGAAAAGAGATTGTACCACTCCTGAGGATATTTTCCTTTTGGGACGCCGGGATACCCGATAGTGATATCAAGTATCTTGAGATCCGGTATCTGAGTAATCAAAGTTCGTAAACAGAACAACATTCCAGTAGATCGAGGATGAAGACAATTGACGAAGTCAGGTACGCCTTCTCGTTCGGCGTATCGCACTGATTTCACTCGCTCATTGTCCGATGTGATGGTACCTTCCGGGAAAATGAGGAGCCATAGTCCACTCCCGCCTACGTGTTCTCGTCCTTTCGTGCCGAGATTGGTCAAGGCTTCGGTGAGGTTGGCTTTGTCTGCCGCCCAGGACCGGCTCATGAAAATGAATTGATAAAATTGCCTGTGAGTGTGGGTAATCAGTGCAGTGCGTCAGCAAGAAGCGCTTTGCCCCCAGGTGGGCCGTCTGACAAGGCAGAGTAGCGGATTGGAACCCACATTCCCCAGCCAACGATTGGCACCCATTTGAGACTTTTCTTCAACAAGATGATGATACTCTTAGATCCATGATGCTTATTGGTAATTTCATTGTCGTTAGCTGCGACCTCGGGCGTGTTCTTGTCCTTGACACTCGGCAGTGATGAAGAACAAGCAAGATATCCCAAGACCCAGATATACATCCAATCCAGGTAGGCTTGATGGTTCGCCATGATGACGACGTTTTCGGGTAGAATGATACCGTCGACTGGACGTCCTGGACCCCATTTGCTTGTCTTCTTGTGTACATGTTTTACGGTGTTCTGTGCTGTTCCGTCTGCGTATGACTTCCGTTGCCTTTCATCTTGATCATCTTCACCCATTTTCGAGTCCGAATCTTCTGCATACTCTTCCTCTCCTTCATCTTCTTCTTTTGAACCTCCTGCATATCGAACAATCTGCTTCAAATCCAAACTCTCGTCAGCAGTCAACGTCAAACTCGTGGGTGCGAACAGCAACGTTATAAGCAGCAACAACATCCCAAACATCATCTTCGTCCTCTCTCTTCCCCAATCCAGAACTCTATCTGCCCATTTTTCTCCCTCTCCCCAACGAATCAATCGAAAAGTCTCTCGAATAAGGTAGAAGGGGACGAAAAATGCTTGGGTCGTGTTGATCAAGAGCATGCCAGAGACGAATACGGGGGGGAAGAGGTATTTCTTCGAGATACGGGAGCGCGGTCGGGAGCTGATGGGGATGGTGTAGAGGGGAGAAGTTTGGAGGGATGTCTCAGATTCGGGTTCATATCGATGGGAGGGAAATGATGCGGGATCCCGGGATGAAGGTCGAGCCGATGAACTCAGAAGTGGTTGCTGTTCCAGGTTGGAGTGGGAATTTGATGTAGACATGGCGATCGTAATAGCACTAGGTTCCTAGGATTTGTTTCCTCAGAAGTGAACGGCGGATAAAGCGGGATGTATCGGCCAATGCAATAAGGTTCCTTGTCGAATGACAGGGTTATTTCCAACAGGTTTTAATCGAGCAGTGCAAAGTATTGAAGAGCCTGAGGCTGATCTGAACGGTTCTGATAGTCGAATTCAGGGGGGTTTACATTCGGACAGCACAGGTTAGAATGTGAAGGGTTACGATGTCCCTGCCGCTTCATGGGTGTTTGATTTTGATTCGCTAATACCGAGTGCATCATCCTGCGAAGATAACATTCCGTTGTCTTCATGCGTTATATACAATCCTTTTCATTTAGGACCATCCCGTCCTGGTCTACATCCATGGCTTACGACGACGATCACGACGACGACGGGGCCAAGTGCAACGATGACGAACCGCTGTCGTCCGCGGTTCAATACGTATGTCCAGCCAGGCATGGGATCCTGGTAGGCCGGGGCCGGGCGCCGAGTTCCGTTCCCCCTCGGTGATTGATCGCGATCGAGGTCGATTGACCCCCTCATGAACGGTTTTTCACGGGCGGAGGCGGGAGAGGAGAGGAAGAGCACGCGGCGAGGGGGGGAAAGGGGCGGGGAACACCGAGATGGAGAGTGGACGCGAGAGCGGCCAGGTCAGTGGCGAGTAGTGTGATATACTTAAGAAAACGGCGGGTGAAGACAATGGAAGTAGCTTAGGGTATGCTGAAGGAAGTGATCACAAGAATAGGATAAGAAAAATCGATACTCCAGCAGAATACGTAATACAGTCTTCCATAAAAACCATCGTTCGTATCTTCCTTTTACATATCCCCGTCATCTCAATTCCACATCACGGCTCACCTCCTGCACCGTATTGTTCGTCGGTCCGGGTTGCCCCCAGCCAAGTTTCACAGCCTGGGTAGACGGCGGGGTATACTGGACGGACATTGACTCTGTTGAGAGATGACTCTGAGCGTGAGGGAGGAACCCTGGGAATTCACTTTATTGATTTCCCGCCCTGTGGAAGGGAATTCATAGTCGTTTGCTCCAGCATGATGATCCGATGGCGAAGCCATCCGTTTTCTCGCTCGAGATCGGCGGAATGATCGTTCGATGACGTGAGCGTGGAGATGGATGTCGAGGTGGACGCGGACTTGGGAGTTGCGGGCAGTCGAGATCCAAGAGAAGGAAGGTGAGATGCGGAGTAGACGTGGACCGAGGAGTCACCTGGGACGAGATAACGTTCTTGTACATGTCGCTGCCGTTGCTGAGCGTGGCTAGGCGTGTTCATGATCGGCGGCAAGTAAGGAAAACTAGACGCCTCATATGCAAGCACCGGTTTCCCATCCACGAAGAATTGCTTCTGACTCTCTATCATTCTCCTCTTAGCCGCTCTTTCATCCAGCTCTTTTTGGACCGGCTTTCTATGCATCCCGTCCAGGAGATCCAATCTCCCTCGTTTAAAACTGTCGTTTGAGAAATGCCACTCCGACGCACCCGGGACAGCGAGGTCGATCTCCTTCATTCTACGGCTTTTAGGTGCCTTCAGTCGTCGAAAACCGTAGAGACTGAGCTGACGGACAAAAGATGAGAAAGTCGCCGTGCGCAGGTAGTTCTTCAGTTCGAGGGCTTGGAAGGCGTCGGAGTCGGTGATGATTAGGATGGAGCCGTCCGGGGACCAACGGATGTGTCTGTTTCCGGGGTCGGTGAGCATGCTGGTAACGAAAAGGAAAAGGAGAACAGTCATCAATACAGAGCCGGCGGTGGGAGAAGCACCTGTGAGAATAATGGAGGTCTAGAGATGGGTGAGATTTGCATCGACTCACGCTACGAGCTTCATCAGGAATCTCTCACTCTTCTTTCCAACCCGTTGAAGTGGCCTATCAGGGTTCAATGACATCTTTTCACCCGACTCGCGTCCCGCATCTTCACTCGAAAGGAATGCGTCTCCCTGTGCTCCATGTGGGTCGAGTGATCGCCCATTGACCACCGAATAAGGTGAACTGGAGAGGTCGGTAGACGAACCCAAGGGTAGGTAGATATTCCTCGAAGAGGCGTTGGCTCTTGCTGGTGGCGAATAGTGACACGTGCTTCTCTCGGCGGGGGGCATTGGGACGGGAATATAGCTGGCAGAAGTCGGAATGAGGACCGGAGTGGGACTGGAAGCGAATACTGGCACTCGGGTGCTTGAGAACGTCGGCCCTGTGAGTTTCATTAAGAAATCCAAACAGAATACAATGACGAAAAGAGGTTGAGCGCGCAAGCCAAACAAGAAGTACCTCTTTTCAGCACACACGGGGGAGATAGCACGCACCACTGGCGGATCTTTTTGATCTTTCCATGGGATGGGAGATTGGAATTGACGTTGGAGTCATGGTCGACGTCGCCTGGTTTGGACCGCTAACAGCTCTCCTTGCCGACGAGGTCGGCGAATGAATCGCCCTCAAACGGGAACCCGAACCGAAACCGACGTCCATTTCGACATCTTTCGTCCTCGTTATCGTTCTCGTTTCGGACTGGTGTTTGTCGATTTTGATCTTGACGTCCCTGTTTTCTTGCTCTATCAGTGACGTTCCAGCAAAATCGAATTCGTGATCGCAGTCGGACGTCAAGGCGAAGAAAGCAGGCGGGGACATGGTCACGGGAGAGAATCCTGAATCACGAGCCTGGGATACTGAGAATGCGGAATCCGATTCCGAAAAATTGAACGGATCGAAATCCTCCGATATGGATATAGACGCAGACGAAGCGGTACCGGTCAAACTTGGACCCAGACTGAGAGGTGTGAGGGTTTCCGATTCTAGGTGATCGTGCTGGTATTTGTAGTCGAACCGGTGATTATCCTCGTACTCTTCACTATCTTGATTTATGGCAGTATGCCTTTCGATATCGAAATCTGCCACTTCGGCCAAGGGATCGTTGAAGAAAACGAGACTCGAAAAACCGTCGGAGGAGAAAATAGGGTCCGTGCGCAGATTCGGATCCCCGTTGCCACTAATCTGGGTTGAGACTGGGGTAGCGACGTCCCACCAGGGAGAAGGCAGGGGGATGAAAGTCGATCGAGATGATGATCGCAAGGGTGTGGCAGATAGGAGTGCCGGAGAGGAGTTCATTCTGTGCAGTCGAAGGGGAGAGGAAACAAAAGCCCGAGAGTGTAGTGAAACCGGGGTTTGCGGATGAAGGTGATGTGTAGTAAAGGGGAAGACGATTAGGTGATGAGAGTCGATGGGTGTTAGGGAAATGAAAGCGATAGGGGTAGAGATATTGGTCAGCTAATAGAACCCCATGAGGGTGAAGTCATTCAGAGGGATTAAGGTTGCACGAACAAGGACAACTCCACGTATGTAATTTTCCTTTTTCTTGTGTCGGCAAATCCATTGTCTATTTACGACCGTTATATATGTATCTCGCTGCCTGTGGGTATATAAGCAAGAGCCATGCGTGGCGGTACAATCCACGACGCTATCAGGCTAAAACAGAACACGCAGGGTCTTTCCAAGATCACCCGGATACCTTGCAAAACCCACTCACTCACTTCCCGAATCGAGGCAAACCAGGCAGGAAACAGCTCTCGTAAATGGCCGAGATCCAAACGAAACTCCGACTCGCCTCTTTCCGTTCGCAATCACGACGAGGGCAAAGATACTAACGATCTTTCTTTTTTCCTTCCTTTTTTTATCATCGCTTGGCCTTTTCGCCTGTTCCTTTCCAGTGTTCACGGCCTTTCGCCCGGTTCCGCAAAGTCCGTCATCTGAAACACCCCAAAACATGAGTAGGTCAAGGACATTGAGAATGACAGCCCTAATCGACATGACCTGACCAGTGATGCAGTGCAGGAGAGACGATCTTGCATCACCTCATCCCCAACGCGATTCCCGGATGGATTGATCCACGAGTAGGGTGAGGACACCTCCTTTTATGGGCGCCACTGGGGTTAATGGGCGCGGGGGCGGCGGCGGCGCGGAGAGGCAGTGGGTGGCGACAACCGGACCGCAGTTGCGATTGCAATTGTGACCGGAAAGCAAGGACAAAGACTGGTGTCACCACCCTACTCCAATCACAGAGCCGCCCTGCTCCACGTCGCTAAACCACATCACAGTTTCGTGATCACCTTGCGGCGCTTTACAGCGTTTCGTCCTTTCTACTCGGTCTCGGGGAGTCTTTTCCCCCTGATCTCAGCTGCATTGTCTCGATTCCTCCTCTTTAACTTCCAGAGCTCTTCAGTCATGGCAAGGCAAAAACGTAGGAATGGAATCAAATGGAGTGCTCGCAAAGGGATAAAAAAGCTAGAGTACTCAAGAGGTGAGGATGGGGACACAGGGCCAAAGTGGAAGAGGGGGAAAACGCTTTGCAGTGTCTTGACCCTATCAAATGGACGTCAGCGGAGTAAAAAAAAAGGATTTCCCATCTCGGTCAGATCCAGCAGAGATCTCAGCGGCTAGAAACATGTTTGAAAAAGCGGAGGAATTGCAGTGATGAAAATTGGTGGTATGTTGCCAGTGACACTCCAGAATCCATACTCTTCCTTTGTTCGCCCTGCAGCTTTCCTGATGTGATGATATTTCTTTCGATTCCACCGCTCTGAGACGGAAATGGGTGAGCCCCACAAATCCATCACCTTATTCGCGTTCTGGGAGACGGAAGGCAGGCAGAGGCCCTCTTCAAGCGCATGGTGACCGAGTTTCCGACTGTAGTAAAACAGTTCGCAGACGCGGCAACGTGACAAGACGTTGGACGGTTTGTTTCCGTCGAGGGTTGATAGGTCTATCGGTCTTGTTTCATCCTCTTTTTTCTACGACGTTCGGTATCATAATTCTTTTTCTTTACCCAGTGCTTTATCGCATCGTATGCTCGAACAAGCAAACATACATCGTGCCTTACGGGTGACATCTGCATGAGTCTTCCTGTCTTCCGTTTCAACAACCTCGGGTCTCCCCAGATGGATTATCTTTTTCCTTTTTTTTTTCCCCTGCGTCCTTACTGCGACCCCTGTTTCTTGATACTCGTGTTCACACAAACCAACTTACGCATTCCTCTTGGCCAGGAAAGACTGGACCAGACTGGACTGGACTTGGCGTTCTGCTATCCTCACCCGAAATGAAGGTCTATCCTCGCTCGCCCCTCGCCTCAGCGAATAAAGTCGCGCGGAAATGACAGGAACGCGCGTGCGAGACCCACCGTGAGAAATGGCACAAATGGAGGCTAAGGGGCTTAGTTTGTGGCTTCCCCCCCCCCCTTCTTTCCTTGCCCTCCTCCTGCCCCTCGCACCATGTCTCCCTGTCCCCC